>APFE030875701.1:89062-135542 GCA_000404065.3 Pinus taeda
ATAAATAATTTATTATATTAAAAAAATTATCATTGGTTTGTTTTAATATGATGTTGTTTCTATTTATTTCAGCAATAAATATGTTATTGCTTGTATTTATTTATTCTATCACTTGCATTAATTGAATAGGTGTAAATCTTCAAAAATTTCTCCTATCGGCCACCCTATCAAGGATAAAAAGTAATTGTCAATTCTTGATGCATTTGGTCTTGCACAATACTCTAATCAACCATGTAATCTTCAAAATGAAGTTGATGTTCATCTGCATGAAGATGATGAATCAGATAGTGTAGATATTCTTGAAGGAGAAAACCCATCAAAGGAACAAAAAGGAATATTCAAATCCAAATTGAAGACAACATTCCCATGCACCTACACTCTAAAATATTATAATGTTAATCAAGGGACAAAATGTCATTTTTGTGTTACATATAAAAGACACACCCATTTGTAAAAGAGGGAAGCACCACTCTTCAAGGTAGTGGTCTAAGTGACCTTAGAATGAGAAGCCCATCAATTCACTTTACAAATTTGAGAAAACAAATGAAGTAATATTCTAATCATCAAACATGTCACATTAATCGTAGATGTTCAGGTATAAATGCAATCCACACATGCCTCTAACAAATGAATATTTTACATACACATATAGATAATCAAGAAAATAATTTCTTCAACCCCTTAAAGAGGTGTATTGGAACAAACTAAAAGAGGATATTTTACACCGCCCATTTTACTCCATTTTAGTTTATGAAAGAATTGATTGAAATATGGAACACACTTTTATTATTTATATCACATATTCTATAAATAGAGGAAGTTGCCAATTATGTTATATTCTTTCCATGACTAGTCCACGTAGTCAACCAGGGGGTTAGAGGGGGGCCGGAGCCCCCCCCCCCCTTTCTTGTGTTGATTGCGTAGTGGGGGGGTCACATGGGGTTTGATGGGTGCAGGTGTCCCCACTCTATGGGGTTCAGGGCAGCGCCCCAGAAAATTTTGGTTTTGGAACCTATGTTAGGTTGGGTGGACCCACTTATGGATTTGTGCATGATTTTTGCACATGGTTTTGGATGCGATGGTTTTTGGTCCATGGTTTTGGACGTGATGGTTTTCATTCCATGGTATTGGATTCCTCGACATGTATGAATATGTATCATAACATTGAAATGAAAAATAATGAAAAATCAAGCTGGTAGTCCCAATTTTGTGATCCAGGGGAAAATCTCTATGTATATGTGTTATGCTCTCGCATTATTTATTTTATGTGTTTTATATTTCGTATGCAGGTAATTTTTATATAGGGTTAAAGCCTACATTTGGTATCATAGTTGTTTTGGCTTCAAGGGGACACCTTTGTTGCTGAGTGGTTTCACTCGGGCCTGTGGTAGACCCTGTTCAGTGGGAGATCTATGAGATTGATTATGGTGGTGAAAGAAGATGGTGAACAATGGAAAGATAGAGATTGAGAAATTTAATGGTCAGAGTTTTGGGTTGTGGAAACTCAAGATGGAGGACCTGTTGGTCGATAAATATCAGTGGATCCCGGTAGATCCAGGTACTAAACCAACAGGAGTGTCTGATGAAGAATGGCAAAAGTTGGATCGGAAGGCAAATAGCACAATATGATTGTGTGTCTGAGATTCAGTATTGCTGAATGTATCAGGGGAAGCTACAATAAAGGATTTGTGGGACAAGTTAGGGGCTTTTTACCAATCTAAGTTCCAAGTGAATAAACTATTACTGTGAAAAAAGTTGTATAACTTGAGGATGAAAGATGGAGACTTGGTGACAGAGCATCTGCATGCATTTAATACTGTGGTAAGTCAGTTAGCATCTATTGATATTAAAATTTCAAGTGAAGATAAATGCATCAATTTGTTGTGTTCTCTACCAGATTTATGGGATAGAATGTTTATTGTAATAGGTAGCAATGCAACTGCCTTGCAGTTTGATGAAATAGTCTCATCCTTGCTGATAGAGGAGATGAGACAGAAAAATATGGAGAGCCAGAATGGGGATGCCTTGTCTGTACGAGGATGGTCCTAGAACATAAACAAAAATATGTCATTGAGTGGGAGATCTAAATCTAGAGGGAGATCTAAATCTCCAGGAAAACCTATAAAGGTGGTGTGCTGAAAATGGAGAAAGGAAGGGCACTACAAAATGGATTATAAATCTAGTGCTCCTGATAAAGGAAAGGGATCTGATGATGCTTCTTTTGCAGAGGAAAAAACCACCTCAGATGAAGGTGGGGATGTGTACTTGGCTTCTTCATATACACATGTAGATCATGAGGTATGGTTGATTGACTCAAGTGCATCCTTTCACTTCACTCTACATAGAGAGTGGTTCTATGAGTATGAGAAATATGATGGTGGTGATGTCTTCCTAGGGGATGATAAGAAGGCTAGAATCGTTGGTCATGGAAAACTAAAGTTGAAGTTGCAAGGCGGAAGGGTTAGAACACTTCCAGGTGTTCTACACATTCTTGCATTGGCCTAAAATCTGATTTCTATAAGCAAGTTGGATGATGTAAGTGTAAAAATAGTGTTCAGAAAGGATACCTGCAGGATGGTTCGAGGAGCACTGGTATTGATGCGGGGAGTTCAGATTGGAACTCTGTACAAGCTGTAAGGTAGAATGGTTGTTGATGGGTGCAATAATTCTATGGTTCCAGAAAGTGGAGCAAAACATATAGTTCTCTCCAGAGAGAAGACCATGTTGTGGCATCAAAGACTTTGACATATTGGAAAGAGGGCCTTTGAATAATTCATGGTGAAGTTATGGTAGAAGGTATGAGTAATAACTCTCTGGATTTTGATTTCTGTGAAAATTGTGTATATGGGAAGAAAAATCGGGTGAGTTTCACCTCTGGTGGTAAGAGGGAAAAACATATATTAGAGCTTGTGCATAGTGATGTGTTTAGACTTGTGAAGGTTCCATCACTAGGTAAGTCTGTGTACTATGTATCATTTATAGATGACTTCTCAAGGAATACATGGATATATTTCCTTAAGAAGAAATTTGAAGACTTTGACAAGTTTAAAGAATTCAAGGCTCTGGTGGAAAACAAGACAGAGAAGAAGATAAAGGTGTTGAGGATAGATAACGATGGAGAGTTTTGTAGTAAGGAATTTGAAGAATTCTGTAAGAAGTGTGGTATAGCATGGCATAAGACTATTCCATATACATCTTAGCAAAATGGAGTTGTGAAAGAATGAAAAATGCGTTGATGGAAAGGGCAAGAAGCATGCTCAGTGGTGTTGGGTTAGGATAGGAATTCTGGGGAGAGGCAGTGGAGACAGCATGTTACCTGGTGAACAGATCACCTTCACCAAAGTTGGAGGATAAAGCTCCACAAGAGGTATGGACTGGTAAGAAACACTCTCTTTCAAATCTGAGGGTATTTGGATTTGATGCATATGTACATGTTCCAAAGGAGAAACAAACCAAGTTGGATAGTAAATCTGAAATGTGCATCCTTATTGGGTATAAGGATGGTTTCAAGCGTTATAAGCTTTGGAACCCAGTAACAAGGAAGGTTGTGTATAGTCAAGATGTGGTGTTCAGAGAGGTGAAAGATGTTATTAAACATGAAGTCGAACCAAAGGAACCTGAGAAGATAGAGTTTGAGCTTAAGGAGGAAGAATTAGAATCTACAACAGAGGAGGAATTATAATATGAAAAGCCACAAACTCCGGGTGTGAGAAAATCAGCTCGAGAAAGAAGGCAGCCAGAAAGGTATAGTCCATTTTCTTTCTGTTCAAATTTTTCTTTATCTGTTACTGATGATGATCCTAGAAGTGTGAAGGAAGCAGTAGATTCAGAGGATGGAAAACTCTGGAAAGAGGCCATCGTTGATGAAATGGAATCTTTGCACAAAAATGAGGCACGGGATCTGGTGGAGTTTCCGGCTAGAAGGAAACCCATTGGAAGCAAATGGGTGTTCAAGAAGAAAAAAAATGCAAAAGGAAAGGTGGAGAAATACAAAGCTCGGTTGGTAGCAAAAGGTTATTCCTAGGTGCCAGGAATTGATTTTGGTGATATTTTTTCTCTTGTTGCCAAGGTAGCTTCTATAAGATTACTTTTATCTTTTGCTTCTCCTTTTGATCTTGAGGTAGAACAGATGCATGTGAAGACAACATTTCTTCACGGGGATTTGGAAGAGGAGATCTACATGAAGCAACCTGAAGGCTTTGCGGTGAAGGGTAAGAAAGAACTAGTATGTAAGTTAAAGAAGTCTTTGTATGGGTTAAAACAGTCACCAAGGATGTGGTATCATAAATTTGATACATTTATACGGGGACTTGGCTTCACCAAAATCAAAGAAGATCACCATGTGTATTGTAAATTAATTGGTGACTATGTTATTTATCTAGTCTTGTATGTGGATGATATGTTGCTGGTTAGAAATGACAAAGAAATTATCCAGGATTTGAAGACCCAATTGTCCTCCAAATTTGACATGAAAGATTTTGGTGCTACATATTATATTTTGGGCATGGAAATTAAAAGAGATCAGGAAAAAAGGAAGCTCTGGTTAAACCAGAGGAAGTATATCGAGACAATGTTGCAGAGGTTTAATATGTAGGATAGTAAACGGTGAAGGTTCCTATTCCTATAGGTGTAAAGTTATCTGCCGAATAGTGTCCCAAGACACAAGAAAAGAAATAGGACATGTCCCGTGTTCCATATGCAAGTGCAGCCAGTAGCCTGATGCATGCAATGGTCTGTACTAGACCAGACATTGCACATGTAGTGGGAGTATTGAGCATGTTTATGTCAAAACTAGGGAAGGAGCATTGGATAATAGTGAAGTGGGTTTTTAGGTATTTGTTTGGAACTAGTGATTATGGCTTGTGCTATCAAGGAAGACCGGGATTAGACAGAGTGTTGGATATTCGTGGCTTTGTTGATACAGACTAGGCTGGAGATTTGGATCAGAGAAGATCTACAAGTGGGTGTGTTTTTAACCTATTTGGAGGTGTAGTCAATTGGATGAGTAAGAAACAATCTGTAGTGGCACTATCAACTACAGAGGCAGAATACATGGCAACCACTCATGCAAGCAAGGAAGCAGTTTGGTTGCAGACATTGTGTTCAAGTATGGGGTTAGTATGGGGAGCCATAAGGATAGACTGTGACAGCCAAAGTGCAATTTTATTGGCAAAGAACCCTGCTTATCATTCAAAGACAAAGCACATTAATGTTCAGTATCACTTTGTGAGGGATATGATAGAAGATAAAAAGGTGTTGCTGGTAAAGGTGGACCCTTTGAAGAATACTGCAGATGCATTGACAAAATCGATGAGCTCTAAGAAGTTCTCTTGGTGTAGAGAAACAATGGGCATTATAGGGTTGGATAAATGACTAAGCTCTCTTGTGCCCCCCTATGGAAAGAAAACAACAAGTGGGAGAAAATTGGGTTATGTTATATTCTTTCCCTGACTAGCCCATGTTGTTAATCAGGGGGTTATGGGGGGGGCAGAGCACCCCCCTTCATTGCGCCGATTGCACAGTGGGGGGGTCACAAGGTGTTTGAAGGGGGCAGGTAGTCCCCCTCTATGGGGTCCAGGGCAGCGTCCCGAGCAAATTTTTTTTGGACCCTATATTAGGTTGGGAGGACCTATCTATGGTTTTGTGCATGGTTTTCGCACATGGTTTTGGACACGATGGTTTTCAGTCCATGGTTTTGGACACGATGGTTTTCGTTCCATGGTTTTGGACATGATGGTTTTCGGTCCATGGTATTGGATGCTTCTGCATGTAAAAATATGTATTGTAACATTGAAAGGAACATAATGAAAAATCAAGTTGGTAGTCCTGGTTTTGGGATTCAAGGGAAAATCTCTTTATATATGTGTTTTATGTGCTATGATCTCGCATTGTTTATTTTCCATGTTTTATAATTCATATGCAAGTAATTTTTGGACGGGGTTAAAACCTACAAGATTTGTCACCGTTCATAAGGAATTTTCCATATACATGGATTTCAACAGAGGAGAAAAAGGATTGTCCAAACTCTTAGGGACATATATGCTGCTATCGCCCATGTGCAAGAGTGGACAATGAGGTACAAGGGAGCCCCACTTTACTTGCACAAGATGACAAAGTTGCAGGCAAATCTAGACAAAGCACAAATCTAGATGTTGATCTAGAATTATGAACATCTTGCTCCATTTGTCAGCAGCATATAGGTTTCATATGCACGGTTGTTTAAGAGTCTAGATGTCATGGTAAGAACACACATGATCCCATCAATCGGTTCCCTCACCGAAGCTAAGGAAAAGAACCAAGTCCAGCTAGAGATTGACAAGTACACAAAGTAATTAAGGCGAGAGGCCACCAACGATGACTTGGAGATGAACGTAGAAAACATGCAAACGTATATTGGTGGTTCCACCATAGTCAAGACCATGCTGCACATGCTTCAAGATGAGTTGGAGAAGGGTTCCAAGACCATATAACCAGAAGATATGGAGACAAGAGTGCGCTATGAAAAATACATCATTAAGCAGTTTGGGGACACCATAGCACAATACCAAGCTTGGTACTAGTATGTCACCGAGAAGCATCAAGTGGAGGTTGTTGAGTTGGTCTTTCCCCAAAATTCTGAGTCATAGTGTTTTTATTGTGAGGTTGTCTCTAGCCTATTTTGTCTAACATAGGTACATGTGGAAAATTTATATTATCTATAAATATGTTGTAAGTGAAATTCCAATTGTCATTAGTGGAATATGAACAATTACTATGTAATGTAATGAGTTATTTTTAAAGGAAGTTGAAGAGTAATGAGGGTAGTAAAAGAGTCACAAATGGGAATGTCAAGGGTCACCCCACCCTTTGTTATAAATGGAACCTCATAACCCATAGAGCAGGCTTTTGGGAGCCGATATTTTGGCTAGGCTTAAGCTTAGAGAAGGCTTGAGAGTATTGTGATGAGCCTTGGATTCTCCATAGCGTAGAGAAAGTATACTTATTTGGAGGAGCAGGTGTTCATGCCTGTAATGTTCCACTATTGGGGCTAGTGGCTATCAATGGTGTATGTATGGATGGAACTTTCACTTATAATAATAATAACTGAGCCAACACGTTTTCATGTGTATGTTGTTATTGTAGTTGGATTATTCTAGTTACTTTAGCAATGTATGTTGTTTAACTTACACATTTTCTTATGAAATATTTTGTTTGCAATTGTATGAATCTAGTTCAAGGCATGTTGTTGGATTAACCCATCACTTTGGTTTGTGTACTATTCTGCTTTCCAGCTTGTGATGTCATTCCGTTCATGTGTTTCTTTTCAGATTGCGTATTATTACAAGCTTATAAGGAACATACTTCCTTTTCCCCTCTGTGTGTTAGAACCCCCATGCATCTCACTTGACTCACTGCAAGGTCACACCTTCTAACCAAAGTCATCATACTTATCTCTATGTGCTACCACAATCAAGGCACTACATTACGACCCATTGCTAGGACTCCTACTCTAAATAGTATGAGGTCTAGTTGGGACTTCTTACCAGGGAGATCCCCTTGAATTTTGGTGGGTCCAACACTGTTAATATTTCTGGCACTAGAAAGAGGGTGGGATGGTAAGATGAGCCCTCGCGGTTTGTGTTGAATCTCTCCACATCATTCATGACTTACATCACAATCTCAACCCCGACATGTTTTTCTCGCGCTCATGATTTTGAAGTGTGGGAGGATGTTATGGATGAATTGTCATGGCTTAAATATGACAGTGAAGGTGAAACAACCTTGTTAATTCACGGAGCTACCTTTTTGGTTTTTTTGTGACAGGAATGAAGTCCCCTCAAATGACATTTCTTGCGGGTTGTTCGCGTACACGTTTGAAATGCACATTAAGAAATGGTGTCTCACATTGACCACAACCTCTATTCACTCTTTCAATCACATGATCAAAGAGATAAGCCATGCTTTCTTTCGTTATGACCATAAAACACTTAATCGCAAAATCTTAAATTTGTGAAAAGCACCTAACAAATTTTTTGTGCACTTTTATCAACGCTTTCATCATCTTTGTTTTGAATTTCTGGAAGATGAAGTTGATTGAAAATTTCTGACTGGAATATTTCAGTATCTTCTTTACATCTTGAAAAATACACATGAGTTAGAATCTTTCGAGCCCCACCCATCATACCTCGGTGTTAGATCTTCTAAATCCAAGACAAACAAGGTTTCTGTCATAAGTGACCCTCCGTACTCTTCTCATAAAACACTCTAGATCCATAGGATGAGGTGGGAGAAGTTGTGAATCCACCTATTGAACTATCACCTCCTCCCACCCCACCTACCCTGGATTTCTATGTCGATTTGGACTGCAAGCCTGATGGTTGTCACGTGGTCTCATCCCCTCAACCTCCATCCACTAGTTCCTTTGATCCTCCAAATTTTGATGTGTTGTGTTTATTCGTTTCAGATTCCACATTTGATGTTCATGAGGATCAAGTTATGGACGGAGTTGGTGTTGGGTAGCCAACTTGCACTATCATTTTTGATGAGTATGTGTGGGAATATGAAGAATAAGTTGGGGTGAAATATGACCTCCTTCTATTTGCACCTCGTCCACTTTATCCTGACATCTTCTGCGACTCTTCCATTTTTGGTTCTCTTGTGAAATTTTATCCCCGGATGTTTCCACTTCTGATCATTCGCAGAACGCACAGTATGTCAATCCGTCATTTGATTGTGGAGAGGACAAATATTTCTTTCTTAATCTACATGATCTCTCATCTTTCATTTCTGGAAATTCAGAGGGGGAAATTCATGAGAATGCCGATGTCTATCTCTAATTTTTCACTCATTCATCTGATCACAATTCTGATTCACCTACTATTGATCTTTCTAAGCCAGTAGTATTTGACAATCCATCTTCTGATGACATGGAAACCCCTCAAGTTGTTGAGGCACTTCAACCCGAGCTGATGGTTATGTTAGGTTCTCATAGCCTTGAGGTTAGTTCCACTTCCAACTAGAAATTTGTTGAATCACCCTAGGCTCCTCATCATTCCCCTATTCACATTGAAAATCAATATGATCTACATTTTTTGCATCCTCCACCAGAATCACATGATCCTATCACTCATGCATTGGAGGAGTCATACGTAGCAAGAATTGCTGTGAAATGAAATTTTTCTTCCTTTTTCATGTTTTCTCATTTGTCATGTTCGAAAGAGTGTACACCTTTGTTGTCCACGTGCAATGTGACACAACATCATGATACATCTACAAAGTGCCTTTCATTTGTTTCAACCTTTTCTATTCTGTAAACTCATTCAAACTTCGAATGTTTGGTTTTTTCAAATTGCTTTATCTTTCTACTTTATTAGTTGGCTTGAATATCTTCCTTGTTAGTCATGCCATCACCCACATGAGTCGACCAATGCGCTGACAACTGCATTGGAAATATCACTTCACATGAGTTGGCCCATGCTCTGCTGAGCTTAGGAATAGGAGTAGTGTTTTCTTTATTTTTTTCTTTTGCTTAATCTTACTTCTTTTCTTTGCTTTTTTGTTTTTTTTGCACCCGTAGCATTAGTTTCCACATGAAACTGTGTTTGGCTTCTTGAGACAAGCTGGGTGAAATACGAGAGGACTTATACAACTACCAAGACTTGGTTATCTATATATTACCTCTCGTTATGATGATCTTGTGTTTCTTCTAATCAATGATACCCTGAGGGAAAATATGTTCCTTTCAGAGTGAGTCTTGGTGAAATCATGACGCTTGCATTTTAAACTAGTACCACCTACTCTAATCAATTTTGTATATTCGGTTAACCCTTGTCAACTCTGTCAAGTATAATAATATGAGGGGGAAAACCTTAACAAGTATGTAAGAGGTATATATAAACATCCTTCCCTAAAGGGACAACCTATTCTTCTCTCCATAAGTCGGGATCCTTCTTCCGGGTCATGAAATAAATAAGTGCTTATGCACAATTTTTTGAAAGATGAAAAATGAAAAAAAAATAAAGTTGAAAGAAGAGAAAGGCTTCCTACATAGAGAGGTGATGCAAGTAACTTTACCAGGGTGTTGTCCAGGCTCGCTGGCAGTGGAGTAATGCTTATGTTCCTGAAGTGATTCCGCTGGGATACTTTCCAGGCCTACTAGCAGTGGAGCAACACCAGAGATGAAACTAAAAATATGACAATCTATATTACTTATACATCAATATACCTCTCATCCCTAATAGAAGAAACTTAGTTGAATTGGCTTGGTATGTGTGCTACTGATAAATAGAATGGTAGAGACCACATCTTTAACTCAAGCTAGCGAAGAAGCCATGACGATCAAATAATCGAACAATACTTCTGGAAGAGTTAAACTCACTTTACACGAGACAAGGTATATATAGAGAGCTGGAGTTCTACCAATGTGTCGCCAATGTTGTAGCGGATACAACAAGCCTCCAAAAATTTCCCTATACTTCATTTTGGAGCCTCTGCCTAAATCACAAGAGCTTATCTCACACTGACCCAGGTACTTTTTCTTTGATTGAGATTTATCATTTGCATTATGGGTTGTATTTTCTTACTTGATTTATTGTCTAACCCACAAGATGATCTCTTGACTAGGTTTCAACCCGGTTTTGGCCGTGCCTTAGTGAACTATGCAATCCTTGAGGGAAACCAACCTTGCTCTCAAGAATTGTGCAGTCCAAGACAAAAATGAGCCTTTAGCTCTAGAATTGTGCAGAGCCAATTGACAACCAACCTTCAGTGGGGAAACTATGCAGAGCATGAAAGACATCCTAGAGTCACTCAGCCCAGAAATTGTGCAGAATGTTTTCTACTCAGAAGATGCTCAGTGCATAAGCTAGAGGGTTGCATAGTCCTTACTAGAACTGCACAATCTCTCTGGTAAATGCATGGTAGCTTTTCCTGGAAAAGAAAAAAAGCATCCCTAGGAAGTAGGGGTCTATTATTAGTTTTTTGAAGGTGACACAATGCTATCTTTAGAAGTTTCTGCCAAGTGTCGCTTTTATCCTTCATCTCAGGCATGCATGTCATCAATTCCAATTTTTCTCAATTTGATGTAATAGATACCTCTAGGTCTAATTTGTATACTAAATCATCAAGCCCTAGTATGCCTAAGGAGATCAAGGAACCTTCAGAGCATCCTTGTCACTTTTCCGGGCAAGTTTTTCTTTTATCACCTTTTCTGTCGCTTTTTTCTAGTTTAGCTTGTGAGAGTGTTGTTTCACTTGTTTTTTGAGTGACTTCTAGTGTTTTAACTTGTTTTTAGCTTGTAGAAGTGGTGTTTCAAGTTTTTCATTGCCTTTCCCAAGTGTCACATGCATTACTCTATTTTTGCACTAACAGTCGTCGTTGCGGTGACTCTCTCCACATGCTTCATTCTCCTTCTGTTTGATTGATCCCTGCACTTGTTTTACTTGCATGAATCATCACTCAATCAGATATGCACTCAAAATCACAACATCATTCAAATATGCTTGATTGCAGACTCTCCTTGGGTAAATCTAGGCTCCCCTTGCCTAGATCTCACATTTACTTGCATGCACTGCACAATCTGGCAGCTCAAGGCCTTTGCCTTGGCTTCTGGAATTGCACAGAGGCTATCCTAGCCTGTCTCTAACTGAGCACTACGCATTTCTAGGATCCAGTCTCCTAGCTTGGTTAATGAGACTGCATAATGTGTAGTCTCTCCCAGGCTCTGCCCTAGATTGAACTGAACATTGCACAGTTCCAGTCATTAAGCTTTCACACTGACTATTGGGACTGCACAGGGTGTAGTTCCCACAGCCAGTCAGTCACCCTTTTGGTCAAAATTGTGTAATTCCTCTTATACATGCCTTGATTGTTTATTGATTATGTTGTGAAGTTAGGCTTGTAAGAGCTAATGTTTTCTTTCGATGAGTGTCCTTTCTATCCCACAGGTACCACACTCATGAAGCACTTCTCTCCAGCTGTAATTGTACCATGGCTCTCAAGAAAGAACACCGGAAGTAGTACTAGGGAATTAGTTGAGCAAGTAGCTAACTTGCTAATATATACAGACACTTAGTTTTCCATATAAAAGGAGTCAACACTAACATGGGAACAATTCTAGTTGAAGTAGCAAAAGGAAACAATCTAGTACAAGATCACAAAAAGAGGAAGTGGCTAACATAATACAGGAAGAACAAACCTGTAGAGTAAAAGTATATTCAATATTCATGTAGGCAGCTTTGGTAGTGGAATCAAAAGGAAGCAGAGGACACCGACAGTAGAGCAGAGGAAGAGAAGAAGAAGAGCTTGCAAGTAGTAAAATTGAAGTTGTAGGAGACAACGAAGAAGCTAAAGGAGGAACAAGAGTTGAGAAGAAGAGAAAGAGAAGAAAATCAAACACAAGAGGAAGAATAAAGGCAAGGTGCAATAATAGAGCAAACAATGCCCATACAGGTTGAGGAAAAAAAAAAAAAAAAAAAAAAAAAAAAAAAAAAAAAAAAAAAAAAAAAAAAAAAAAAACAACTAAGGTAGACAGTGAACATATGCAAGATAGAGAAATGGCTCAGCAAATTGAGTAGATGGACATGGAGTTAGAGTAGGAACCACAGAATGAAGACACTAACCTCATGCTAAGAACACTCGAGGCCACCTCGAGTGTCAAAACCAGTCCCAAGCGAGCAAGGAGAGGTTGTACTCCTTGATGATGATTTGATGATGGATGTGTACAATCTATCATGTGATGAGTTGCAATAGAAGATTGTTCATACACGGAGAATCATTTCTCGGATTACCATGCATCACTTGCATTTATGAAGGAAAGGTTGATAGTGTTAGATGTTAGAAAGCATCCATTCACCATGGCTGATACCACTATGGCTTATGCAAGAGCCACGAGCTTGAATGTCAAGTTCCTGTTAGCAGAGAATGAACTGATGGAAAAGAAATTGGAAATCATTCAGGAAGAAGGCAGAACAATCCATAGGTTATGCAATAACAAAGATGAGGAAAGTGATACTTTTTGAAGTAAAAAATCTTGAGGACACCATGCAGAATCTCTATGACAAATTTGTCATCGTGCATAAGGGAGTTGTCCATCTACATGGATTTTAGCAGAGGAGCAAAAGGGTTGTCAAAAATTTCAGGGACATACATGCTGCTATTGTCCATGTGCAAGAGTGGATAATGAGGTACAAGGGAGCCCCACTTTACTTGTATAAGACGATGAAGTCATAGGTAGAGCTAAAAAAAGAATGAATCCGGATGTTGATCCATAATTATGAGAAACTCACCCCATTCGTCAGTAGCATACAGGATTCATATGCACAATATTTTAAGAGTCTGGATGTCATCGTAAGAATGTGCATGATCCCGTTAATAGGTTCCCTCACCGAAGCTAAGGAAAAGAACTAAGTCTGACTAGAGATCAACATGTACATGGAGCAACTAAGGCGAGAGGCCACTAGCAATGACTTGGAGCTAAGTAGAGAAAACATGCAAGGGTACATTGGTGGTTCCGTCGTAGTCAAGATCATGCTACACATGCTTCAGGATGAGTTGGACAAGGGTTCCAAGACCATATACCCAGAATCTATGAAGGCAAGAGTTCGCTATCAGAAAGACATCATCAAGTAGTTTGGGGACACCATAGCATAGTACTAAGCTTGGTACAAGTATGACACCTAGAAGCATTAAGTGGAGGTTTCTGAGTTGGTCTTTCCCTAAACTTTTGAGTCATAATGTTTGTCTTGTGAGGCTATCTCTAGCCTATTTTTTCTCACATGGGTACATGTGGAAAATTTATATTATTTGTAAATATGTTGTAAGTGAAATTTTAAGTGTCATTAGTGGAATATGAACAATCACTATGTAATGTAATGAGTTATTTGTAAAGGAAGTTGAAGTGTCACGAGGGTAGTAAAAGATTCACAAATGGGAATGTAAAGGGTCACCCCACCCTTTGTTATAAATAGAACCTCATAAATCATAGAACAAGATTTTGGGAGCCAACCTTTTGGCTAGGATTAGGCTTCAAGAAGGCTTGGGAGTATTGTGATGAGCCTTGGCTTCTCCACAACGTAGAACAAGTATGCTTCTTTGGAGGAGCATATGTTAATGACTGTAATGTTCCACTAATGGGGCTAGTGACTGTCAATGGTCTATGTATGGATGGTTTCACTTATAATAATAATAACTGAGCCAACACAATTTCATGCATATGTTGTTATTGTAATTGGACTATTATGGTTGCTTTAGAAATGTATGTTATTTAACTTACACATTTTCTTATGAAATATTTTTTTTTCAATTGTATGAATCTGGTTGAAGGCGTGTTGTTGGATTAACCCGTCACTTTGGTTTGTGGACTATTCTACTTTCTAGCTTGTGATGTCATTTCGCTCGTGTGCTCCTTTCAAGTTGCGTATTATTACAAGCTTCTAAGGGATACACTTCCTTTTCCCCTCCATGTGTTAGAACCCCGATGCATCTCACTTGACTCACTACAAGGTCACACACTTGCTTCTGACCAAAGTCATCATACTTATCTCTGTGCACTATTGCGATCAAGGCACTACATTACGACCCACTGCTGGGGCTCTTACTCCAAATGGTCTAAGGTGTAGTTGTGACTTCTTACTGGGGATATCCCCTTGAATTTTGGCGGTCCAACACCGTCAAAAATCCCTTACATCAAGAGACAAATATGGAATTTATAATCAAAACCAAAAACCTCTATAGTGAGGTAACAAAACCAAGATAGTCTTCAATAACCATTATATATTATGTATGATCTTCACCATAGATAACAACAACAACAACTCATTATCATATGCAAGATAAGGCAATGTAGCTTCAATATCATCAGCCTATGACCAAGCATATAATCATAAGATAGGGAAGTGAAGCATCATTCTTCAACATCATGAAGTATGTCATTTTCAAAGTATCATCCAACAGATATAGCAAAAGTATATCAATAACCATGTCTTTATAAAACCTGCAACAACATCATTCTCTTAGCCCAAATTATTCATGTAATAATGAAGAATACTATCGGCATTATGATACAGGTGTTGTCCTTGATGTCAACTCACATAGATGATAGTTCACAGTGCAACAAGTTAACAACAAAGGATTTTAGATCAGACTCCAGAGATGGAAGAAATAAAATGGTTTAAGAAGTATAAGCTGGTTCACTTTTTCCAAGTAGCGTATACACGTGGGCTCACGAAACAGAAGGAGCGTATATGTATGCACGCACTTTCATAGAAGGAAAAGCATGTATGGGATGGAAAATAAAGTTTTTGGTCTGAGGTTTTTGGTCCGAGGTTTTGGTCTGAGGATTTTGGTCTAAGGTATTGGTCCGAGGTTTTGATATGAGGTATTGGTCTGAAGTATTGGCAAAGGATCTAATTATATAAGGAGGAGAAGATCAAAGGGCTAAAGGAAAGTAATGAATATCTGATGAAGAGTTAGATCAAAAGAAAATAACGATGTTATGGGTTTCTAGTGCTTTGCTTGATCTAAATTAAGTATGAACCTAAGTGGTTGATGATGGATGATGGATTAGGATCATAAGACTTGAAATGAACTATCATTATGTGGTCCAATCATGGATAGTCTAGATATGAATACTAACACATGTTTTATTCTGTAAATGTTATGATCTAGATATGACTGAAGTCTAGAATAGTTGTCAATTTTTAAGTTAGTATGTGCATATCTATACATTGGTTTACCTTGGTGAAGGCATGTATACATTCCTGTTCGGTTCTTTGAAGTAGCATACACATTATGAGATATGTGGTTTGAAGTTGCAGTTGGTCCTGGTTGTTGATGCAGAGTTCTGGGTTCTGCTCGATGTTTTGGCGACTGTGTTCTGGAGATAATGTTCTAAACGATTAGATTGATTGATTGTGAGTTGCTTCAGTGTTGATGGGTTTTTCAAGGATTGGTTGTATTGCGGTGGTGATTGATTTTGAGCTTCAATGTTGCTGATGGGTCCAGTATGAAAATTTGATGAAACGTGGCCTTCAGATTGTGGTGTTGTGTTCCAGGAGTATCCAGTCTGAAAATTCATGAAACGTGGTCCCTGGAGGAAGAAAGAAGGACATAGCCTTCTGTAGGCCAGTGTCTACATACTGGTAAACATATAGGCCAGTACAAGAGCTAGGGGGTTGGAGCTCCCTTCCAGTAACAACTGGAGAACGAGCGAAGGTTGGAGCATTCTGTAGGATGATGCTTACATACTAGTAAATATATCAGCTAGTACAAGAGCTAGGGGGTTGTAGCTCCCTTCCAGTAGAAGCTGGACAAAGAGAGAAGGTTGTAGCCTTCTGCAGGTGGGTGCCTGTGTACTGGTATGAGTATACACCAGTACAAGATTGTAAACAATTTTTTCTTATATTAAAAGAAGACAAAAGAGAACAACAATAAGTGGTTTTCGTCCCACATTGGGTTTCCACCTTAAATCTTGGTGTTTAGTGTGCTTCTTATGTGTGATGGTTTATTTTGTTATTACTCCACATGGTTACTATTTAAATGGTTAATAAAGTATTGATTCAATGATTAAAGATCAACATATGATGAATTAACTGAATCATAAGTTCACTGGATATACATTGGTTTCCTTACAGATAGTTGCATGCACACGCAAGTTCCCTTCATTGAAGTAGAGTATATAAATTTGAGTATGAAAAGAAAAAATTATTGATTTGATAAATATTGATTCACCCCCCCCCCCCCCTCTCAACATTATTCCCAACCACTTCTTCATTATTATGTAGTGTAAGTAATCATCCATATGATCCCTTTCTATAATTCATCATCATCAACTACTCATCCCTGTGATCTCATATCATCAAGATCATCACGCTTAGAACCATACTCTTCTAGAAACATACCATTTGAATCACAACATGTACATGTAACAAGTGTAAGGACCAAGAACAAAACCATAGGATTCATCCATGAAAAAGACATCATCATCAAATAATAATAGCACGAGATAACAAGATCTACATGTTATTTACACAAAGAAGAACAAAAATCCTCAATCATATCATCACCAAAGAGTCTTCTATCATCACAAATATGATCAGTGGCTCAAACAATATCTCACCAAAAGAAACTCATGCATTATGACAACAACATAGTATCATTCAAAAAATTTAGTAACATGAATATCTTCAGTAACATCACCAATGATAAGCATCATTATGTACCAAAGAATTCTCAAACAAACATAATTCCAACAATGCACTATTAGGGGCATAACAAATGCCCCCCCCCTGAACCTGTGCCAACTGTTTATTGTCAAGTATGATCATATCAACTCATCCATCAGTAAGGAAATCAAAGAAAATTCATCAATCAAAGATCCATCAAAGCATCAACAACTCATAAAGGCCTATGGTGAAGTAAAATTATGAGTGCAGACACAAACAATTCCTCTCCCCCAATAATGGGTCTAGCCACAACCGATACATTCTATGGAAGATTTTCTTAGGCTAGAACCAATTAAGAGGGACTACCTCTTAGTATTCTTATCCTGTTTGATAACGACCTTGCTTGTTTGCTCCAGCTATCTCTCGTCTCCTTCTTCGAACACCTGAAACAAGTAAACAACAACAAACAACAACTATGATAATGGACAAATTGTAATTCAACCTACTTAACAAGTCAAGAAACATTAAGACATAAACATGTAAGATGACACATCATGTATGAAATCAATCGATAGTTGCATACATATTGAATCAATAAGAGATTACAACCATTGTCTTGACGTTGTCTTTCTCCTCCGACAAAACCAGGTTCCCACACACTTCCATTAACATTCCATGATGGCCTCAACAATGATAGTCTTAAGGCTCTTCCCTTTAGGTTTCACACTAAACCAAATCTACACTTCTCCCTCACACAATTAGATAGATACAACTATGAATAGCTTGTTGTTTACTCCAAACTTAATTAGCACTAGCACACCAACATTAACACTTTGACACTAGCTTGTGCTTGGGAAAAATGGAGTTTTATATAGCATGAATGGATGGGAGATGGTTCCTCTTCTCATGGGAGAAGGTCTTATCTCTTGAGTTAGTTCCATCCTTATAGGGGAAACGATCCCAACCATTTACCAGACTTCCATTATGAAGCTTCTAGAGTTGGAAGGTTTGGTTCCTTATTTAAAATAATTTCCAAAAGAGGTTCGGTGTGACTAGAACAATGATCAGTCACTCCAGTCGACACTAGGGACAGTTATAATCCCTAGATATCGGTGCGAGGAGAACAAAGGTCATTATAATCGGCCTTGTAAACTGGGAAAAACATAAGATATTTTGGAAATGATGCAAAAGGGAATTGTTCTGCTCATGAAGAGGGATATAATGGGAGTTTCTTCATGAAGGGGAAGCATGTAGGGTTCACTGTAGAGGTCCTCCAAGATCATGGAACGGGGAGTACAGAGACAGTGACAAAATGTTGTGTAACAAGGCCAAAACCACTTCTAAATAGCATCAATCAGACTGTAATCAATCAATTTTAGAACTAGAAAGAAAAATAAGAGCTAACTGAAGTATATCAAAACTTTTACCTGAGCATGTCCTACTATTTCTTCATCATACAAAACCAAACACGATTGTCCTTTATAATATTCATGTACATAAAGTAAAATGCTAAAATTTTATAACCACAAATCCCCCTAAGCTTGTTCTATTTGTACCTCTTCACTGTTACTACATCAGGTGCACTACCAGTAATGTAAGAAACATGAATATAAAAAACAACCATGGGAGTCATCATCAAGAAAACATATGTATTACTCCCCCTGACATTACACATTATTGATCCTGAGGACCTGATAGTCATATTTTGCTCTTATGAGGTATTTACCTCACATCACTCCTATAGTCATTGTGAGAAGTAGGATTTAAGAACCAATGGACTATAGTAGGGTATATCTTCCCTACTTTTTTCACTGAGATTCCTTCTTCTTCCAGATCTGCTTGCAATTTCTTGCAATTTCTAATTACGTGTTGGAACTTATCCCATCTCCTGGTTCTGTTCTGCATAATTGACTTGAAATAAATGACCTTATGCCCAAATGAGTTACAAGAGAAACAATATCCATAAAACCATCCTTTGTGCCTAGGAACAAATATTTTCCTTGATCTAGGAGATGTGTGACTTGATTCACATTTCCCTGGAACAACACTATACTATATTTTGTCATCACATTGTGTATACAAAATGCCTATCTTGATCAAAGGAGAGCATTGCTCATTAATAATATTCTAGAGACTGAGATGCCTTTCTCATAATCTTCCTTTAGGGTCATAATTTAATATTTTAATGTTTCACAATGCTTTTCCTTTTCTTGAAGTTGTTTTCTTATGCTTTCAGTTCTTCTATTGGTTTCTTCTAATTCCATTTTCAACATGTTTATTTCTTCAATCATACTATTTTATTTTGATTCCAAATCTTTTCTAGCATTCTTGAGTTGATTATTCTCCTTTATATCTTTCATTAAATCATCCATCTCACAACTATTTGGTTTATCTATTGCCTGATTTTCAAGAGCCATAAGTACAAGATAATCTGAATTTGAATTTTCTTGGTCATTGGATGTGCTATGGCTATCTTCATTAGAGTAAAATATTTTCTTATAGAACTTCTTTTTAGCAAAATTCTTTCCATTTTATTTATGATTTTCTCTTAAGTACATTTGGATGCATAATGACCTACTCTTCCATAAGAAAAACATTTAAAGGGAATCTTACGTCTAAATTTTCCAATTCCCACTTGCAACCTTCTTACGAAGTTTTCTTCTTCCTCATCTGATATGTAGCTTGTGTCTTTAGGTGCTTTCTTATTTTTCCCTTTATATGTGGCTTTGAAGGCTTCTTCTTTCATGTCTAAAGGACCACCTTTCCTCATCTCAAATTTAGTCAATATTCCATGGACTTGATCAAGCATGAGACTTTTTAGATCCTGCATTTCTTCAATAGTCAAGACTTTGGAATCAAACTTCAGAGTTAGTGATCTCAAAATATTCTCACGAACAATCACATCTTTTATTTTGTCACCAAGATTTATCATGGATTTAAAAATTTCATCTACTCTAATAAAAAATGTTGCAATTATTTCATCATCATGCATTTTTAGTGTCTCATAATGTATTCTAAATTATTGAAGTTTAGCACTTTTTACCTTGGCGTCACCTTCATAACTTTGGATAAGTTTATCCCACACTCCCTTTGTTGTGTTCAACTGCATTGCTTTCATGAACTCAGACTCAGCTAGACTTCCCAAAATGGCATTTACAACCTTTCATTAATTTCATACCATTTCTTTCCAGCAATAACTGTGGGAATGGAGGTTGGATATGGATATCTACTTTCAATGATTTCCCATACATCAACTCCCATTTCCTGCAAGTTTTCTCTCATCCTAACTTTCCAAAAGACAAAGTTAGTTCCAATAAACAAAGGTGGCCTAGTAGAAAATACTCCTTCTTGAGTACTCATCTTGACAGATATCCTTCAAGCGATCAAGCTTCTTTTGAAGGACCACCTATGATATCGAGAGGGGCAAGGGAGGGGGTGAATCAATATTTTAAAATTCGCTAAAACCTTTCTTCTCTTATTCAAATTTTTTTATGCGACTATACTGAAGTAGAGTTGCATATGTACGTGAATAGTATGCATACAACCTACATATATCCAGTTAAATTTCTTTTTACTTAATTCATCATCTGTATAACTTGAACTAGTGTATTAGTACTTCAATAGGCATTAATTAAACAATAACCATGTGCAGTAAGAACAAAATAAATCATCACACATAAGAAACACATAAAAAAACATGAACACCATGATTTTTAAGTGGAAACCTATTGTTGTCATCTCCGTTTTCATATTTTATTATAATAAAGAACTTCTTACAATATTGTACTAGTGAAGACTCATACCAGCACGTAGGAACCCACCTCCAAAAGGTTGCAACCTTCTCTTGTTCTCCAGTATCAACTGGAAAGGAGCTCCAACCCCTTGATCTCGTTTACCTACACTCACCGGAAGGGAGCTCCAAACCACTAATTAGATTTAATGTTGGGAAGGGAATCCCCCCAAGGCATGTTTTGGGGCTTAAAGCCCAAGTTTTGACCAGGTCTTTTGTAAAAGCTCTACGAATTGCGGGCGCGGAGCACAAAGTCATAGTAGAGTCATAGGGTTGTCCACCCTAGTTTTGTAATGTAATGTTGGCTGGATAGACCTACCCATGGTTTGCAGACCATGGGACTGTATAAATAAAGCAAGGCTCTAAGTGTATAAAGGACAAAGAGAAGATGAGAAAAATTATAAGGGATTGAGTCGAAGTGTAAAGTGTGTCTGTGGGTCATAGAGTAGGAGAAGGCTCTACAACTAAGTGCGTAGAGGCCTAGTAGTCCGTAGCTGAGTGCGTGGACCCCTACAACTAAGTTCATAGGGCAGGTCGAGTTTGTAACCGCTAGGAGAATCAATAAAGAGAAGTTGTTCTACATTTTTGTGTATCTTTTCCTAGTTTAATGCATGTTTGGATAGAATTTGCAAGTATACTATTTCTTTACTGTGCAAACATGTATGAATGTTTTGTATAACTAATTATAACTTAAGACATTCAAGTAGGTGAAGGTAATTAACTAGTATTGGAAGATAAGTAAGATCTTGGGTAATAGCATAGAGCGTGGCACGGGAGCTCCATAACCCCTGTTTAGGACTGCGTGAAGGCAGTGTATCAGGCAGCGAGGAGCGGGAAAGTGCACGAAGCAACCTGCACGCAGGAACAAACAATGGACCAATCAAACCTCTTAGACATCTCAAGGGTGTGGAAACCTAGTTCTAGCACCCTCCCATACTACTTTGGGTGAGACCTCAGTCCGCGCTTCGCAGACTGTTGCCAAAAGGGCCAGTAGTACAGGAATTTGTTTGGCCAATTAAATCCAAACCTGGTTCAGGCCCCAACAAGCCAACAAATGGTTCTGTTGTTTGGACCGGGATCTGCATAGAGATGTTTGATGTCGTATCACTAGAATCCGACAAAGAAAGGAGTTGAAGATTGGTTGGACAAAAAGATTCACGAGTTTGCGGCGCAGGAAAATGAGAATCCATGGCAATCAAAGGAAGAGTGGTTAGGCTACTACTTATATACGAAGATCCACAAAATTTTCTTTACATCCTTCCCCACTGAGTTGTACGAGTGGATCACGAAGCTAGAAGATAGACAAGGAAGGTGTAAACTCGACAAACCTATTGTGTGAACTCCATAATTGGTGCATAGACTAGAAGGATTAGAAGATAAGATCACGTGCGTTGTTGATCACTGGCTCGATCAAATCATAGGAGGATTCATCACCAAATTCATGGTAGATACTTCAATTAGCTATAGCAAGGCAGAATGATTCTTCCTCAAAGGACCGTGAGGTAAGTACATTAAATCTTTGAACACTTGGATTAAAATGCTACTGTGTGAAAAGCAGGTTATGCGAATAAATTGATGTTTGGGGCTACGCGGAGTGGGAGAATCTATAGAAATGAAGGTAGCAAAGAACTAGAAACTAGCCCCTTGATTTCACCTCTGCGAGGGAGTGAAGAAGAACTCGCGAAGGTCTCACCAAGAAGTGCGATCAATCTGATAAGGCAGAGAATTCTGTGCATACCACCCCCACCCACACCACCACCAGTTTCACTATCTTCACGCCCGTCTTTGCCTATACCACCTCCACGAAGCAGTATGGCAAGTGCGATAAAGCTACTAGTGTTCAAAGGAATAGGGAATGAAAGTACAGACCAGTTTTGGTTCGTGATAAAAGCTGTATGGGAAGCACAGGGTGTCACGGATGACAATATAAAGAAGGCAATGCTGGTCAGCACTCTGCAGGATCGCACGCTGACCTGGTACATTAAGCATTCCAATGATAATCTGAACCTAGGGATCGTGGATATCCAAGTTGCGCTAAACAAAGAATTTAGCAGGCCAAAGTCAGAGGCACAGTCAATCATTGGATTCGAGGAAATCACAATGCTACCAGGTGAGACCCCATGGGAATTGGATCAAAGACTAAAGTGCACAATTCTCGAAGCGAATATGACATTAATAGATGGGAAACACCATGAATGGTTTGTAGCATTGTTAATGCCTCATCTGTGAAATGCATTGTTGCAACAAAGGCTAACCACTCAAGTTGAGGCTTTGCAGGTCACGATTAGATTACACAAGACTCTTATACAAGACCCTAACCTGGGAGTTCAACAGATTCACATGCAGTTGAAAAAATTGTGCTTGGAGATGCAGAGTTTGAAACAAGACAGGACAACCCGCCCAGAGATGCATGATGAGGTATGGTGCATAGAATGCAAGGGCTAGGGGCACAACAAGGACCATTGCCCGGTGTTCGCAAATTACCTTGCGGGAGGAGAGCCAATTCCATTAAGATCGGAGGCACAAGCAAGACCAAGTGCAACGCCTGCATTATGGTGCACGATTTGTTAGGTAGGAGGAAAGCATGCTATAGATAACTACCATATATTACAGAAGTATACGCAGAATTCACAACAGTTGTTCTGTAATTTCTGTAGGTCGGTAGGACATGATGAGTGCACCTATAGAAGTTATGAACTGATAATGAATCGAAATCCCACCTATAGAGTTCAAGCCGAAACACGGGCCTTCGATCAAAACACAGGCATGGCGTGCACCGGATTTCAGGGGTGCGGATGAGGCCGAGGTGGAGGGGGGCCAAGAAGACGTCGCTGACAGCTGATATGTTACAATTGCAGAGGGCCATGGCATTATACCCGCGATTGTAAAAATCCAATGCGACCATCATGCTTGTATTGTACATTGTTTGACCATGAAACGAAGGATTGTCCTACACTGATAGCGAGGTTGCGCGATAAAGGAGCACTCTAACCTCCCCCGACTCAGAACCTGCAAATGATGAGGTTTGAGCTACGCGAGGAAGACCCTAATGTAAATATCATGCTTAGGAGTGGAATTACGACAGGGGATGACAAAGGCAAGTAACCTGAAGAGATTACTTGGGTTCCCAAGGCTCTAACGAAGGAACCAGAATTTGATTTGGCACGTGCTAAGGAGACTTTCATGGAATCTAAGAGGAGCTTCGCTAATGCCTCCACTTCAGGAAGTAAAGACCGATTGGAACTGGACATGGACCCATTGATGCTCACTACGTTCATAGAGACATGCATGAAGCTACTATGTGACAGCAAGGCTATAAAGGGGCTGCAAGAACTCATAACTAGATGTGCTGGGACCCTACTAGG
Organism: Pinus taeda; assembly: GCA_000404065.3. Classification (NCBI taxonomy): domain Eukaryota; kingdom Viridiplantae; phylum Streptophyta; class Pinopsida; order Pinales; family Pinaceae; genus Pinus; species Pinus taeda. The sequence goes on from APFE030875701.1 coordinate 113,359, forward strand.
AGAAATGCGTGTAGTCTGAAAGATCGGTAATCACACAACGTGAAAAAGAAGGGAAATGAGATTGACTGTGTAGATTAGGGTATATGAGATGGACCAAGTGATTCTAGATCTAGGGTCAGATGCAAACCTCCTGCCAAAACAGGCATGAGAGTGCATGAGAAGGCCTGCGTTGTAATGGTCTCCTATCCAACTGCGAATGGAAAACTAGAAAAATATCCTACCTATGGGAAGATTTCAGGGAATCACAGTAGATATTGAAGGAGCAAAAGCGCTAGCAAATTTCAAAGTAATAGAGATTGTCAATGACATCAATCCCTACCCCGCACTATTTGGAATAGATTGGGCCACTGACATGAATGGAGTGATAAATCTAAAGAAGTGCAAGATCATATTTGAGAAAAAGTCTTTGTGCGTAGTGGTACCTTTAGACCCTGAAGAAGGATCGCAGTACATGGAACCAGTGCATGACTATGACAGCGACAACGATCTGGACTGCATCTACAAGATAACGACGCGAGAACAAGACTGGGTAAATCCAACCGTGGATGGCTGAATCTCATGGGAGTGCGAAAGCTCCTGCACATCAGATTCCAATGAGGACATAGAATGATAGCAGAACCAGTTACACGAGGTAAACACACTCAACTATACCATTATGACGAGATCGTTGCACTGCGTAGCAACAAAGGTAAGAGATCTACCTATGTATGACGGGTTAAGTGAGGTGGATGACTTCCTGAACAAATTTGAAAGAGAAGTACCAGAACACCAGTGTTTCAACACTCTGAAATGGGTATTACGAGCTACGCCCACAAGATGGTGCGGTACACTCCAGAGAAGTTTTGAGGACTAGCACGAATGTAGAAGGACGATGTGCATATAGTTTGGGAAGCCTCCGATGTGATTAATAGACAAGATTATTGGATGAAATGGCTTGCGAACCCACCTAGCCTGCTGGATACAGGCATATGGTGTGAAATCTGCATGAATGCACACCATCCTTGCGGTAGGAGACATGATCAGTAAGTAGGTGCAGGTAAGGCAATGGCACGAACGACCCCTCCGGTTGGGTTTCACGAAGTAGGGAAAGACCAAGTGCAAAGAAGAATATCCACGCAGAAGCTTTTAACAAAGTATGTGAAGCACTGAACAAGGTCCATAATGTGAAGTGGACTGACTGGGACCTGTGCGTACCAGCGGTTCTATGGGCTTATAGGTCTGCATGCAAGAACCAGACCGCACAAGCACTACCAAGACTGGAGCATGAAGCAATCGGTTTAAGCCCTATAGTACTTGGAGAGCTTAGATTGTGCATGATAGCTTCGGTAGATATGACGGTTCATGGCACCTTGGAAGTCGAAATCCAACAGGGAAATTTTAGACTCCAAGAACTTGAAGAAGAAAGGGTACGATTAAGGAAGAAAAGTTCTCTGGTGGACATGGAAGTCAAGAAGCTAGAGGACGAGATAAAGGAATATTTTCTCAACAAATAAGGCAGGATGATAAGGCAGGATGAGTATGATTACGGGCTTAAGGCCTATCACTGCGAATTGATCAGTCTGATGCCTTGGCTTGGATCACATATTACTAAGCAGATTGACCAGGGTAGCATGTTGCAGATGGTAAAGTGCGTGATGCCAACCATAACGATAAAAGGTGGGTATTTTCCAGGAAATATGCTGGTTGACAGGATGAAACTTTACATGGGTGGTGCGACCACCTGACTATCTAAAGGAAGTACAACCTTAGTGCTCCAGGCAGTTGAAAAGAAGCGTGAGACTATAAACTATTATGCTCGAGAGTTGCGTGATGTTGGAGTTGTGCACAGAAGCAAAGCATCACAGGGTCCGCGCCCGTGCACGGGGGGCTGTGCTGCCACGCAGGTTGGCCAGAAAGTGACCTTTGAAGTCACTATTCATGATGGGATGCTCAACTTAATACCAAATGGAGCAGGCAACGAGCATTTAAGACATGATTTATGGGCAAGATTTGGGAAAATCTTCTGCCAAGGGAGCATTAATAAACCATATTTGGGGGGAATGGTCGAATTCAAATTCAAAAAATGCTATAAATTACAAAGGGCTGCCCAGCAAAAAACACTTGGTCATTTGCAAATTGAGCTATTGAGCAAAGCCTTGATTGTTGTGTGCCGAGCGTTTATTGAGCCCCTGATTTCGTGAGTGCCGAAGAAGTCGCACAGGCCTTGATTGTGGGGGATGCTGCGGAAGGTGCCAGGATTGTGATAGAAATCCTGAAATCACCATGCATGCCAAGACCCAAGAAGGAAAAACAAGCAATGGTTCCCATACGTGTGCCCCCGCAAAACCCACTGCGCACCAAGCTGTCAATGGAGGAGAAGGGGAAAGTCATCACCATAGAGACCAATGAAGAAGAGGAAGACCTGGAGGACCTAATCATCATAGAAGATGAGGATGAAGGCATGGAGGAGGAAACTGAGCCTGCGCACCCCCCGACAAAGTTTCCCGCCTATGTCCCCCCGCAGAAAGGAAAGGCTAAAGTGCCCAAGGACCTTGACGAGACCAAGAGCTCGCTCCAGATCCCGCTCCTCCCAGAAAATATTATTTTTTAGGGCACACACCTAGGATGGGTGCTAGGCTTAAAATTTGAAGATTGGGACCTCACTGACCATGAGAAGTTACCTCACCTTGAGACCTCGCACCTCATGAAGCCCAAGCAGAACACAACAGTGGGGGTTACAGAATTAGAGCCATGAAAATGGTTGCATGGAGTGGAAAAGGTCGGGATACTTAACATGCTCTAGGTGCTGCATTTCCACCGCACCCCAATAACCATTTTTTGTCATTAGGAAACTGCTCTGCCTGGTGCATGATGGGTGTTTGTGGCTAGAGGAGCCCATCCCCATCACAACAGACTTGATTAACCGCATTTCCCGGCTTCCATGCAAAGGAGAGGGCCCCGCGGACATCTCAGAAGGGAAGATTAGTGACTTGGCCATCACGGAGGCCATGAAGAAGAAGTATACGCTGGCAAAGAAGAAAAGAGGCTACGCCATATCCAACATCAATGACAAAGTAGTGAAAGTGGAAACCAAAATATTGGCTGCTAAAGTTATGTGCAAGTGTTGTGCAGATGAGGTACCCGTGCTGGTGGTCATACCGGCTGAGCAGTGCGCGAAGGGGGTCCAGTTTAACTGGTCCGAGTTCCTCTACAAGGAGTTTTTAGAGAATTGTAGCGAAGCTCAAGAAAAAGGCAAAAATTTCCACTATGCATGGCTTCTGTGGTCCATAGTGCTCATGGTAGGGGAATTACTAAAGGATAGTCAATTCCCCATAATTGACAAACATCTACCAGAGGCCACGAAGTACGCATTGCTCCAGGCCACAAAGGATGCCACTAGGATCCGCGACGGTAAAATATTCTGGGTGTTCATGGAGATGAACCTCAGAGTGGGGATCAACAGCAAGCTGTGGTTGTCGCCCACTATCTACAATGGCCTTCAGAGTTTTGCGGAATTTAAAGCAGACATCCATAGCATTTACATTAGAGTGCGCAAGGACCCAACCAAACAATGGAGGAATCTACCCCTTTTAGCCACAGATGATGTCATCTTTAATGTCCTGGAGACATGGCCACCGAAGTGGAGCACTCCAGACATCCCGAAGATAGAGAAATCGGTGGCACAGAGGAATAAAGATGAGGCCAAGTTGCACATCGCATAGTTGACAAAAAAGAGAAGGAAGGAAGCAGTGGTAGCAGAAGTGCGGGTGGCATGGGACGTTGCATAGATAGCAACTAAGCAGGAAAAAGCTGCAACAGCAGTAGCAACAGCATAGGAGACAGCTCGAAGGCATGCGAGGGCCAAACTTCACCTTCGCATGGGCAGGAAGCAGAAGAAGAAGAGGGAGGTACAAACCTACAAACCGTGTCAACACAGTTGAAGCACCAACACCCAACCGGACAAATAGGGTTGCGCAAGAAGGTCAAGGCATCGAAGTTGTCTATTGACCCGATCACCCTAACCGAGGGTGATATACATAACATCAGTGAGATAGTGCGCGATGTCACCTCTGAGGCCCTCCAAAATTTCATGCAGAAGAACTAGATTGTGTTGGGGGCCCTTAGAGCATAGCTGCAGGAACTGCAAGTGTGCCCTCCTTAGGCTAGTACCCTTTCGACCAACCTCACAATCGAAACAACAATAGCATAACAGATGTTGTGCACGCTGGTGATGAATACCATAATGCTTTTAGAAGGGGCACTAGTGACAGCAAATGAGGCCGACAGGCCTACGGTTAACGCGCTAAAGGGTCTCGGTATCAATATGGTTGCACTCCCGTGAGAGACCTTATATGTTTTGCAGGATGGGATAACTGCAGAGATGTGAGCTAGGGAGAGTCGTGCACTGCAATTCCTCAGCGAGTAGAAAATAAATATGGAACAATTGAGCTTGTAGCGTGACAAAGTGGTGTCATAGAATCAACAGCTGGTACAGGTAATAGACGAAGCTTGCCAAAGCGTCCTAGAGCTGGCCATCCCTGTAGACATACCAACAGAGGCGCGCATCCACAGGTTAGTAGCAGCGGTGTGTGAGGCGAGGGAGGAAACAACAAAGGTTTAGCTGGAGCTGAACCTTCAGATTACCGAGCTATGGTTAAAGGCATAGCCATCCACCCCTCCAGAAGTCAGAGAACCGTGCGCTAGTGCTATCATAGTGGCACTGGACGAAATTGGCAATGCAGTGCGAGACTGCACCAACATGTTGGAAGAATCATTTGAGGTCCTCACAAATATACAGGAGGATCCCAACATCCAGTGCTTAAAGACAGAGGCACGAGAACTCCAACAGCAGTATGACAACATCAAAGGAACTACGGAGATGGTGTCCCTCACTCAGAGGCTCACGCGGATGCAACAGGACAAAGCGCTAAAATAATAGGTGGATGAGGCACGACACAAGCAAGCAGTCCTAAAGGCGTGCATTCAGCCTTAGATCGACGAGGCCTTCACCATCACAGTATAAATTGAAGGCAAGCTCATACACATGCAAGGGATACACACACTGATGCAAAGAATCACTTCCAACACAGAGGTCTCAGAACAACGTATGCAACAGATCCAGCAAGCAGCAGCTCAGTGTGTTGCTGACCTTCCCGCAGTTCGAGAACAATTGGAGGGACTCCATGCAAAGATATTCATGCTGAGAGAGTGACTTGAGGGTGAGTCACGATGTTTGTGTTGGGGGCTTGTTGGGCATGGAATCCCCCAAGGCATGTTTTGAGGCTTAAAGCCCAAGTTTTGATCAAGTTTTTTGTAAAAGCTCCATGAATTGCAGGCACGGAGCACAAAGTCATAATAGAGTCACAGGGTTGTCCGTCCTAGATTTGTAATGTAATGTCGGCTAGATAGACCTACCCATGGTCCGTGGACCATGGGATTGTATAAATAGAGTGAGCCTCTAAGTGTATAAAGGACGAAGAGAAGATGAGAAAAATTCTAAGGGATTGAATTGAAGTGTAAAGTGTGTCTATGGGTCATAGAGTAGGAGAAGGCTCTGCAACTGAGTGCACAGAGGCCTAGTAGTCCGCAGCCGAGTGCGCAGGGCAAGTCGAGTCTGTAATCACTAGAAGAATCAATAAAGAGAATTTTTGCTACATTTATGTGTATCTTTTCCTGGTTTAATGCATGATTGGATAGAATTTGCAAGTATATTGTATCTTTACTGCACGAACCTGTATGAATGTTTTGTATAACTAATTATAACTTAAGACATTCAAGTAGGCGAAGGTAATTAACTAGTACTGGAAGATAAGTAAGATCTCAGGTAATAGCGTAGAGCACGACGCAGGGCCTCCACAGCCCCTGGTTAGGGCTATGCGAAGGCAGTGTATCAGGCCATGAGGAGAAGGAAAGTGCGCAAAGCAACCTGCACGCAGGAACAAACAGTGAACCAGTCGAACCTCTCAAACATCTCAAGGGTGCGGAAACCTGGTTCTAGAACCCTCCCATACTACTTCGAGTGAGACCTCAGTTCACGCTCCGTGAACTGTTGCTGAAAGGGTCAGTAGTACAGGGATTTGTTTGCCTAATTAACTCTGAACCTGGGTCAGGCCTCAACAAGCCAACATTGACCAACTACGATTGGAAGGAAGATTCAAATTCCTTACTGAAGGCTCCAACCCTCAACACCTATGTGGACCACGTTTCATAATATTTCATAATGGATCCACCTGAACCAAAACATCAAATCTATAGGCCAAGTTTCATCAAATTTTTAGACTGGACCCACTACCATCATTTAAGATGAATATCAAATGATAAAATTGAAACCAATCATCATATCAAAGCACTTAATCACTGTACCAACTGAGACCCAAATCAATATGAAACAACCAAAGTAGTTTGATCACTATAAATCCATTCACCATAATACCAATCCACATACTGTTCATCACAGAAACCAAATTATGTCGCTGCAAACCCTGATAAACCATGTATCAAAATATATACACTACTATTCTTAAGTATATACGTCATTTCCATGAAGCATACCTGCATACCGATCTCGAAACACTGAACCCTAAAACTGAATCACTGTCACACTGAAATACTCATTGAATCACTTATAGAACCAATCACATATCTTTGAACCACATACAGATAGCAACATCATTATTGTTCAACAAATCATTCAATGTCAACCATCACTATTAAACCCATATGATCATGAAAGACTTTGTTGACAGACAACAACAAACACAACAAAACTAATCAAGCTTATTAGACATCATATGCAAAAAAACCCTAACATATGTACGCAACCCTTACAAAACACTTTCACATATGTATGCGCCTTTCATATTTGATACCCGTGTATAGATTTGTCCATACTGTAGAATTGATACGCTACTACTCAAAATCTAATCCATGTATGTACACCCTTTTTCTGAAACGAACTTGCATATAGATCTGTAATTATTGACTCATACCTTCATTACACAATAGAACTCCAGCTAAACCGATACATAATAACAAACACACATCAAAACATTATCATCATAGATCAAACCAACCCATAAGAATATTATTCAATGTATAGTCATTTCAAATCTATTTGATTTGATCCATCATCATACTCCCAAGTGCATACTTATTTTAGATCAAACTATTCACTAATATCCCATAACTTGCACACAAAAACACTTTGATCTCCATCTCCTTATATAGCTTAGGCCTTAGCCAATATCATGGGTCAAACCCTTAGTTATGCCAATGGTATTCCTGGACGAGACCAAATATCCATTTTCGCATTCATTAATATGAGCTAATACCATGGTAAAGACCCCTGGTATTTAGAATACCATGGTGAAAAAACTGTACGTGACTTTTCTTCACCATACCCGTGTATGTACGTGCATTTGCTTCACAGAACCTGCGTATACTTCCTCAAAATTTACCTTCATCATTCCTCTATTTTCGTAAGGATATTTATTTGTATGATCTCTTTGTCACGTCTATTCATCCTGCTATCATCATGTTGACATCTTTTACCAAGTAAGTTTCCATCAAGGAAAACACATACATATCCTGCTACAAGTTGCCATCAAGGACAATACATTAGTCATAATGCCAACATCCAAGCAAGTGCGAGTAAAGGATTTGAGGTCAAACGCTCGTGGAATTGTTCAAGTGGGAGCCAATAATGAAAACCCCCAGTCAAACACATGGAAACCTGCCACTAAGGATTGCAAGCACCAGAGTACTGTGGTGTTTCTCGATTCTCTTCCTAGATAATGTGTTAAACTCGATAGGAAGGAACTTGCCAATTGTAGGCAATAAGGAGTCCTACATAAATTGATGTGAAACAAGACAAAATAGTTGATTTTTAAAGATAGAGTGTAACAATAGGATGAACTGACTCAGGGTAATAGGCTTATGGTCAAATGGTTAGAAAAGCTAACAGAAGGTAGGTAATCCCTTGAACAATATAAGACACGACACCAATAAGATTCAACAAATTCGACTCAATAACACTTGGAGTAGCAGGAAATGAAGATGCAGGGACATGAAGGTATCAAGGCAAGGATCATAAGTTGGCAGGGTTCTCAGAGAATCTGAAAAAGAGGAAGATGCTGGGAAAAGTTCCATGTTCAAGTGATGGACAATAAAGTGCTGCCAAAATTCCACAAAATATATATAAAGTAACCACTGCTTCATCTAATTTTTTCCCAATCTAATTAGGTTTAACGAGTCTAGAAAAGGTAAAATTGGTGGTGTTTTCACATTTAGAGAGTCTGAAAAGAGCTTAAAGAAGACTCCAAGGGGGTACCTTTTTCATGGTCGATGATCGGGTGTGACAAAGGGTTAATAATATACCTGACAAAATTTCTTTTTCTGTAGTTAGTCCACTGAGTTTAGATAAATTGAGAAACCCATGCTCAATAAATGTCCACCTAATTTTGTTACAAGTATGAGGGGAACGAAGTAAACGTGATATTCTTCGTAAAAAATTTGAACGAGTCAGATGAAGCAAACGTGTAGTATCTTTTTAAATTTAAAGACCGAGAAAGAGACCAAAAAATAATCACTCAAATATTCTTCATAGGAGTTTAATGAGCCCGAAAAAAGATGACTCGAGGGTTTTTTCTATTTCACGAGTAAGAAAAAGTCCTTAAAAAGAAAATTTGCATCTAGATTGTAATGGTCAATTCTACAAAAATTCACTTGAAACAACATGGATTATATCAACATATTGCAAAATAGGGACTATGATTTATTCATTTAGAAAATATGAATTTTTTTATTCAAAATGACTAATTTTAGGGTTAGGCCTACCTCCAATGGAATTTTTCCCTACAACAAAATTCCAATCCCAATTTCAATAGCCTAGCCTCCAATATATAGATAATGGGAGGATATGATTTTACCAATTACTTCACCAATTCACGTTGGGAAAGATCAAAGAGGATGGAATATGTTTCCTCTCCTTTATTGCTTTCTCCCAGCTTAGTAGTCTTATTTAGGATAGGACACATCCATTGTGTTGGGTGTGTTTTATGTTATTTCCACGAATAGTCCCAAAGACGATGGGCACACCTACCCATGGTTTTGTACATGAGTTTTGCACATGGTTTTGGGCATGATGGTTTTCTTCCCATGGTATTTTGTAGATCCAGTCAAGATAACTATGGTTATGTTCTAATCCAGGGTTAGTGGTTTTGGGTTTATGAATGCTTCCACATGTATATATATGTATTGTAGCATTGAAAGGAATATAATGAAAAATCAATCTAGTAGTCTCGGTTTTGGGATCCAGGGGAAAATATTTGTTATATTTTTTATTTTCTCGCCATTGTTTATTTTTTTGTTTGCAGGTAATTTATGTACAAGGTTAAAAAATAAATTTGGTATCATAGTTGTTTTGGCTTCAAACAGATGCCTTTGCTACTGAGGGGTTTTTCTCGGGCCTGTGGTAGACCCCGTTTGGTGGGAGATCTACGAGATCGATTCTTGCAGTGAAAGAATATGGTGAACAATGGAAATATAATGATCGAGAAATTCAACGGACAAAGTTTTGAGTTGTGGAAGATCAAAATGGAGGATCTGTTGGTGGATAAAGATCAGTGGATAATGATAGATCAAGGTACTAAACCAACGACAAAGTCAACAGAAGACTGGGTGAAATTGGATCGGAAGGAAAAGAGCACAATACGTTTGTGTATCTCAAATTCAGTATTGTTGAATGTATTAGGGGAAGACATGACAAAGGATTTGTGGGTCAAGTTAGGGACTTTATACCAATGTAAGTCTCTGGTGAACAAATTGTTCCTACGAAAAAATCTGTATAACCTAAGGATGAAGGATGGGCACTCGATGCCAAAGAATCTGAATGCCTTTAATACTGTGGTAAGAAAGTTGTTATCTATTGATATAAAAGTTTCAGATGAAGATAAGTGCATCATTTTTCCATGTTCTCTACCAGATTCATGTGATAGTCAAGTTGTTGCAATAGGTAGCAATACAACTACCTTGAAGTTTGATGAAATAGTCTCATCCTTGCTGTCAGAGGAGATGAGACGGAAAAAAATTGAGAGGCGGAATGGAGATGCCTTTTCTATATGAGGATGGTCCCAGAACATAAAACAAAAACAAAAAATCCTCGAGTGGGAGATGTAAATCTAGAGGGAGATATAAATCTCCAGGAAAACCTATAAAGGTGTGTTGGGAAAGTGGAAAGGAAGGACACTACAAAGAGGACACTATATCTAAATATACTGAGAAAGGAAAGGGATCTAATGATGCTCCTTCTTCAGAGGCGAAAACCACCTCAAATGGAGGTGGGGATGTGTACTTCGATTCTTTTTCAAGTACACATGTAGATCATGAGGCATGGTTGATTGACTCGGGTGCATCCTTTCACTTCACTCCCCACAAGGAGTGGTTATGTGAGTAGGAGAAATATGATGGTGGTAATGTCTTCTTAGGGAACGACAGGCATGATATAATAATTGGACATGGAAAATTCAAGTTGAAGTTATAAGGTGGAAGGATTAGAACACTTCTTGGTGTTCTGCATATTCTTGCATTGGCCAAAAATATGTTTTATGTAAGAAAGATGGATGATGCAGGTGTAAAAGCAGTGTTCGAGAAAGATACCCACAAGATGGTTTAGGGAGTACTAGTATTGATGTAGGGAGGTTATATTGGAACTCTATACAAGCTTCTAGGTAACACTATTATTGATGGGTGCAACAATTATGTGGTTCCTGAAAGTGGAGTAGAAAACCTAGTGGCCTCTTGAGAAAAGACCCTGCTATGGCATGAAAGGCTTGGACATATTGGAGAGACGGGCCTTTGAATACTACATGGTAATGGTATGGTAGAAGGAATTTCTAACTACTTTGGATTTCGATTTCTATGAACATTGTGTATATGGGAAGCATAATCAGTTGAGTTTCCCATCTAGTGCTAAAGGGATATTAGAGCTTGTGCATAGTGATGTGTTTAGACCTGTGTGGGTTCCATCATTGGGTAACTCCATGTCCTATGTGTCATTTATAGATGACTTCTTAAGGAATACATGGATATATTTCCTAAGGAATAAGTCTTTTTCAAGTTTAAAGAATTTAAGGCTCTGGTGGAAAATCAGACAGAGAAGAATATCAAGGTGTTGAGGACAAATAATGGTGGAGAGTTCTAAAAGAAGGAATTTGAATAATTCTGTAAGAAGTGTGGTATAGCACAACAAAAGACTACTCCATACACACCTCAGCAAAATGGAGTTGCAGAAAGAATGAACAAGACGTTGATGGAAAAGGCTTGAAGCATTCTAAGTGGTGTCGGGTTAGGACATGAATTCCAGGTAGAGGTAATAGATACTACGTGTTACCTGGTGTTAGTGCCTAGATCTACCTCAAGCTGAGAAAGGTAGGATATAGGATAACATCAAACCATGCTTAACCTGGTAGCTAGCCCTACCAGGTCGGGAGAGAGCTCTCTCCTTGTCAACCTCAGCAAAATATGATCAATGAGGCTTGTGATGATTGATGTGAAGACTAATTTTAGGCTAGGTATGTGTGCAGAAGAGTTTGACTGAATTTGATGATGTTTTGTTGGCTCAAATGAAAAGGCAGATTTGGGTTTGGTGAATGAGGCTCAGTTTTGTAGAGATCTCTATGGGGAAAGGTAGGCAAATGGTTTGGTACCTCAAATTGAATGAGATGGAGAGATTTTAGACAGCTGAGGAGTTTAAGAGGGCAAGAAAGTCACAGGGATCCTCTTCAAACAACTGAAAACATAAATAACTAAACAAAACCTTAGGTAGAGCACTGCAATTTCAATGGATTCTACCTTTATCCTTGTTTGATTTAGTAAAGATGAAGAAAATAGAGATGATGGCATAAATAAAACACATGTAAACTTACAATTACAAAATTAAACACAATACCAAATCAAGATGCCACATGAATCCCATAAAGTGCTGCAAACCCTAGTCTATTCCTTAGCCAAACTACTAAAATGAATATACAATGAAGCTCCAAGCTTTCCCAAAAGTCCAACCTTTTCTAATGACTGAAAAATTACAAGATATAGGAAACCAAAAATCATCCTAGCCTCTAGGGGTTGAGCTCATAATTTTAGGATCTGTTCCAACAAATTCTAAACTGAGAACTAAAAAGTAGGCAGTGGAACAGCTTGCCTCTAAAAACTAGGGAACTGATTCATTCAGTTGCAAACTACCTTTTCATGGATGAATCTACCTCTCTGAGTGAAAATTTAGCATAATTACATCCAAATCCATCAATTCACACTACATTACATCATGATTTTGACAATTAGAAGGAGAAAAGTCAAATTGTGAAGAAACTAGGCGAAAAACAGAGCTTTTTGGCCAAAATGAGCAAAATTCCTCCAATGCACCGCGCTGATTTCCCTATGTGTAGCGCCTTTTTTCAACTGATGTTGGAAAACTTCCCAGTGTCTAAATTTGCTATAGGTGGGTTTGTTGGAAAGGTCTACTTGTCTACTTTCTAGAACAAGTGGAATTTTTGAATTTTGCCTCCATTTTCCCCTCCAAAACGGAGTTCTCCCAACACTGCTTCCTGTGTGTCCAAAAAGGGGCAGAAAGGTTATTTTTAAGGTGTTTTTGACCTTTTTGGAAGCTCAAAACCTGTCAAAATTTCTTGGAAATTTGTGGGCATGCATATTTTTCCATGAAAAATCCAAAAATTCTGAGTTTCCCTCCAAAGGAGGTCCCCATCAAAAGCGCGCGGCGCATTGGGCAGAAAAACCTGTTTTTTAAGCCAAAATTTTCAAAATTGCAAAAAGTGTCCCAAATTTCTTGAAATTTGGGCTGAGTGTCCTTCATTAAGTGCTATGTTGGTCCAAGGAAGCCTCAGCAAAGATCTGAAGTCTATATTTCTCTTTTCACTTCCTCGATGCTTTCTTCAACTTGGCCTTCAAGTACCTGATTCTTGCTTTGCACACTTTGTTCTTCGCCAAGTAATGGTAGGCCATGTGACTCAACAAAGTTTTCTCTCTGTTGGCCTTCTCAAGCAACTTTTCCAAGTGGATATTTTCCCTCTCAAGCCAAGACTCACGATCAGCATTGATTTCTTGTTTAAGTGGTGTCAGCTTGACTCTCCTCCTCTTGGAAGCTTGCCAGTTTTCTCATATGTTTTGTAGCTCCATAATCGTTTGTTGATCCTCTAGCTGTTTGTTTCTTTGCTCCGGGTATTTAATTATCCACTTGGCTCTTTCTAGGTTGAGAGAAAAATCATTAATATCTGCTTGTTGCTCCTGAATGATCTCCTTGAGCTTTGAGCTTTGTGAGCCCAAATCAGTGTCATCATCCTGAATAAGAATGAAAGTTGTCTCCTGCCCTCCTGAAGGCCCCTCATCATGTAATGGCCACTTGCCCTTATCCTGTACCTACTCTGCTGATGGAGGAAGCGAGACCTCTTCCACCCTAGGTGGAGATAGTACTCGCTTTGTTGTTGCAAACAACCTTCTAGTGCCCTTTTGGTAGGTGAAAAACACTGGCACACTAGCGGCTTATGTCTCATGAATCTTCTGCTGATGTGAAGGACCTCCTGTCTCATGAAAAATAGTTGGGGGTACTTGAGGACCTGTAATGACCTCATGTGAAATGAAATCCTCCCATGAGATGTTCTGTAAACCAAGCTGATGCAAGACCACAATTTTGATTAGTGCAAAATGATATATATTGTTATACTGCTGCTGAGGAGGCTTCCTGTGCACTAAGGTGGTCATCTTCTCAATGTTCCGGCAAATAAAATAGGGGAGATCCATCATTCTCACCCTAGTAAAGTGCATCAACAGTCTAATGTGATAGGCATACAGGCGATAAAACCAGCCCTCACAGCTGAAATATTTAATTATGAGTTTCATCAAGAGAGCATAAGTGTCTTTCAGATACCGGAAGGGAAAAACTCTACTGAGATGTCTCTGATAACCAGCCTTGATGTAAGGCTCATAATGCTCTCTATCAATCTACTACCTTTTATTCCACTGCTCACCGACATTTGGAATGCCAGTTGCTAGAGAAATAGTCTCTGGTTCAAGGTGAATGTCACACTTGCTAGAGTGACTTGGCCATTTTGAAGATGGAGCAGAAACAACCTGGCCAACTCATGATGGTACTAGACTCTCTCTACCATCTCACAAAACTAATAACAAGATTAGTGTTGAAATCATGTGACAACAAGAGGACAGGCTTGTAGCTCGGCAAGTGAAGTAGGCTCCTCTTGTATATGTTCACCACCCTTGTGAGGTCTCCTTGGTGCATGCATCTCTCTAGAAGAATCACTGTGTCTCCTCATCTCGATCATAGGAAGGATTAGACTCCATGTTTGCCAATGTTTGAGTTTTCTTAGATGAGTATAAAGAGATTTATGGTGTCTTTAGGCTTTTGTTGTCAATAATGAGAATGTATGAGGGACTGTGGAGGGAAAGTATATGAGGGGTTTTAGGAATGATGCTGACAAGTTCTTTGGGAAATAGGGGGTTTAGGGAATAGTATTTAGGCTCTTGGGACAACAATTAGGGTTTGGTAATTTTTAACTAGGGTTTGGGATAGTGGGAGTTAGGGATCTGGGATTGATAATTTAGGGATATGGGGTTTAGGGAGTGGGTAGATGAAAATGTAATGAGAAGGAGAAAATGAATGAGGGAATGAAGGAGTGAGGGAGTGAGAGATAGCTAGGAGTGGAATTGGCAGCAAAAAACACAATTTGTAAACCCTATACAACTGTTTTTGACCAAAATTGCAAGGAGGTAGGGTTTCAAGTTTTTCTCATTCAATCACCATAAACATCACGAGAAACTTATTCACTGATCATGGAGGAATGTTTGACTTACTTGAACAAGTGAGGATTGAGAAAATTTTGCAATTTTGGGAGAGTTTGTGGGTGAAATCGGCTTGAAGCCCTGTGTGCCGCGCCACAAACCCAGTGCGCCGCGCCACTTCAATACACCGTGCCTATGTAACTTTTACACTGCAGAGGGCATCCCAATGCATCACGCCATATGGATGCACCGTGCCCCTGAAACTTTCCAAAGTTGTTGTGATTTTGTCTCATTTGTGATTTTTTACCTTTCTCTTGTTCACTCTTTCTCCTTTGGGTGCAAATGAGCTCTTTGAACATAACAAATGATTTATATACAAAGGATTTTAATTTTTCACTTATCAAAAACCCACTTTGTAATGTTTGCCTTTGACTTGCTTTTAAAACTCTGTTTTTGGGCAGTTTGCTTTATTTTTGCCTTTAATGAACTGAATGCTTTGACTTTTTGTTTTCCTTACAGGTGATGGAGTTGCTGAAGCTTGGTAATGTGACCAGGGTTGCCACTGAAGTTATTACATATGGAAAAAAATGAAATTACATCAAATTTGTACATGAAAACATAAAAAACTCTGCTTTTCCTCAAAACAGGGTTTTGAGGAAAAATCAATCACTGAGCATGTGATTATGGAAATTATTGTTGCTGAAACTTTATTTGACCTCCTCATGCACCTGTTGACCGCTATTGAGTATTTTGAAGACCTTATTGACGAAACCCTAGACCTAATAAGACCTAAAACCCTAAAGATGACTTTTGCGAATTTAAAGACAAAAAATGACTGCAGATGATCTAGATGAATGAAAATGGGCCAGCACGTAAAGGACATGAGGGAAAATGTATAATAAGCCACTACCATCAAATGATCCATGATCCTAATGGGATGCAGCTGACCGAGCGAGACACCTAACATGCAATGCAACAAGATAATTTGATCACTGACGGAGGGATGAAGATACCGACACTAACATTGGCTCCAATGGGGATGGTAGCTCCTTGGAGGTGCCAAGAATTATAGATCTCTGGGAAAGCAAGCAGTGCCTTCGTCCATTGGGCTATGGAGTCAATAAATTCGACAAACATAAGACCAATATCTTGACTCAAAAATGACTTAATTGCAAGACTGAAACTGACTCAAAACAGACTGAAACAACTCACACTAACTAACCAAAAACTGACATCATACCTTCATTTTTATAGCCTTCACTTCGGGCCCCAAACTAAATGAATGACAATAGTACAAACTGCCTCTGAAACTATCTTGCACTAACTAAAACAGAAGATGACTCAAGACTTACTTAACTGAAATAAGTACTTACAAAGCTTTTTAATGGCAGCAGTCCATCGAGATTTGAGGGATTCAAATCATGATGACAACCACCTGCCTACTGATGAAATATGTACAATCATGTGAAATGAGCCTTCCAATGTAACCAATCCAACAAATGGCTACTTACTGAAATCCTGCTCTCACTTTCCCCGAGCAGGTAGAACGATGTACATATAGGCAACTGAGAATAACCACTGAACCCAAGGCTTATGATAACAAACCAGGCAACATTCATCTTCTCTAATGCTTGCAAAAGAATGCCGAAGGGATCTTGAAAATCCTAAAGCACTAGCTTGTCTTGACATCCAGCAGCAAAAATACAAGTACTCCCTTCATTCTGATCTGAAAGAACAACTGGTTGCCAAGTGATGGGAAGGCATAGAGAGGTATTAGCTTCTGCTATCTGAGTGTCAACGGTAAATTCCTCGAGCATGAGAAATTCTGGCATATTGTCTCTCTCAGGCTCATATTCCTCAATTTCATGGTCCAGGTCATTCTTAAACAAAAAACAATCTTCAAGATTATCAAACATGACAGCCTTATCATTTTCATGAAAGAAAATATTATCTGTTCGTTGATCTATAAATCTAATTTCAAGACTATCATCATTTTCAAAAGAAGAAGAAGTAGTTTCACCAACACCTTCTTGACCATGTGCAGACTGCAGACCTGCATTAGATTGGGCTGGAACCTGACCTTTCAAGAGTCGATCTATCTCATCTTTAGACAGAGGAGATAATACTTTCTGCTTTGTTTTGCTCAAGTGATTATTGTCTTCTTGAAATAACATTTTAAAACATGAAAAACTTGAATGATAGTCCTTAATTCCCTGATCTTTTGAAACTTGAAAATATTGTTGATCATCTTCATATGACATGGCAACCAAATTATCATTTACCACTAAGCTATTGAAAGAAGATTTTTCACTTACTTGAACAAAGATCTCATCTTGTTTTTCATGAAATGACTGGATTACCTCCCCATGAAGGCTTGGGTCAGTAACTTTGTCTTCTTCATTCCAGATGATCTCAGCAACAGAGCTCTCCTTCATGGGATTCAAAACAATGTAGTCTTCATGATCATGATCTGAATCTAGATCTGAAATAGCTGACTTGACTTTATCACATTCTGAAATTGAAACTTGACTTTCATGCATGTTGTCTTCTTCTATGGATAGATCTGAAATAAAACCTTCTCTTTCATCATTTTTCATTGTACTAAGATCTTGCTCCTGCTGCAAAGTTTCTTGAGCATCTTGGTGAGTATCCTCTAAGTTCTCTTTATGCTACTGAAATGGATTTTCGTAAAGAGCCTCCATGATCTCATCATCCATGAAGTCATCATCTTCATAAACTTTTTCAAGATTCTCAATAAAACTATGAACATGGCTACAACAGTTTTGAACTAAATTTAATGATGGATAAGATTCTTTATACATTTCAAAGAACATGGCATGAAAATCCTTTAAACAGTAAATACAAGCAGGCGGCAAACTTTCATACCAAGATCAGGCTTCACCTTCCAAAGTGGCCATGAATATATTCATCAGGAAATCATTAGGAAAATCAACCTTCAACTTGCGAATATGTATGTGAAATCTAACTAGATGTAGAGCAGCATCATTCCTATCATCATCTTTAAACGTAGGCAAATTCCTTTGCCAATCTACCTTAGGAATTTTATTTGGAAAACCTGGAATGTGATCTCGACTTATGGGAGCATACCTTTGATCCAACAAAACCATTTTGATAACGATGAATTCACCAAGAAATTCTTCAGTCTACTAATTTTTTAAGGGTAGAGTCACCATAAAAATTATGAAGCTTGGGATTCTTCGACACTGGAGTCTCCAGGTGAATGATTTCAGCCTTCCGATGTCTGATCGTTGTCCACCATCAACAATCAGATCTAACTTGATACATGTACTGGGGCAATTTTCAAGTCATATTTTCAGCTTATAAGACTAGACCAGAGATTGACTGAAGCAACTTTTATCTACTTATGCACTCGCAAAGCAATGTGCGGTTCGAAGGCTTCCTGACATAACTTCAGGCTCCGTCTGTAGTTTATAAAGAAAGAACACTAACAAACAAATAATCTTTTCATCCCTAGTATGGTCACCACTATGTTAGTGCCTAGATCTACCTCAGGCTGAGAAAGTTAGGATCTAGGATAACATCAAACCACGCTTAACCTGGTAGCTAGCCCTACCAGGTCAGGAGAGGGCTCTCTCCTTGTCAATCTCAACAAAATATGATCAATGAGGCTTGTGATGACTGATGTGAAAACCGATTTTAGGATAGGTATGTGTGCAGAAGAGTTTTATTGAATTTGATGATGTTTTTTTGGCTCAAATGTGTTGAAAATGCAACAAGATGATGGAGCTTAGTGAAAATAAGTCACCTTCACTAAGTGGACCCGCAGGCTATTTTTGGTGCAAAGTCTGTTTTTAGACTATGTCTATTTTTAGACATATGGATCATGGTCTATGAGTTGCAGGATGCTATTTGTGGATGATTGGTCAAGTTGGTAAAAATAGATGGACCTCTATTTTTAGACATATGGGCGGAGTCTATTTTTAGACTGCCAGGCGAAAAGTAGAGCAGTCGAATATCATTAGCTCTTTATAATATTTGGACTATAAACATTTCTTATCCTCTTGCAACACTTCAGTTCGAGCTATGGATGTGGCACATGCAATTGCATGAAGGAAATACGTGGTTCTTATGGGTTACTTGAGCTATTACATGAAGGACTTCAGTTAGAACTTCAGTGATTGAGTTCTGTGGAGTTGAATGAGGAGTTGATGGAATTGTGTTCAGTTTAACTTGGTTGAACTAGTTGTATTTAGTCTAACTGATCAATAGAATAAGTGATGAGTGGTGTGAATTAGTTATCAATTAATTCACTAATTATTAACTCATAAAGTAACTGAAGAATACATCAGTTAACTCAGTGCATGGATAGTTCAGTGGAGACAAGTGTTAGAGGTGAGTGAAAGGGCAAGATCGCTGTCAGTTGTGACTATAGTTGGGCATGAGATTTGAACATGCATGGATTGAGTATTTTCAATGAGGATTGCGTGGTATAACCAAGGGAAATACGAATTTGGATCACTTATTCATCAGTATTCTCAATAGGTATTGCGCAGTGGAGGCAGGCAAGCAGCGAAGGTGATTTGAGCCAATGATTGATTCAGATCTGAGCTAGTTTGTGTGTAACAGGTGGAGATAGTACTGAGTACTTGTGAGGAGTATTGTACTATGTATTGTTACATGTTATCAATCAATATAATATACAGATAATTGGGGGTTTTCAGCTTTATGCTTTCCCCGGGTACACACTGTGTTGATATGTGTGATTGATGCTTCAATGTGCACATGTGATTGTTTCTTAATTCCGCAAAATTGATGATCAATGTTGAGGAGGTTATGTATTATGCATGATTCCACAAATAGTGTATAATCAGGATAATCTCTGTGAATAAGTGTCATATTATTCAAATTTCCACATGGTATCGGAGCTAGCTGATTTGTAGAAAAAGTTTCTACATGGTATCAGAGCTAGTTGATTTGTAGAAAAAGTTCTACAAGATATCAAAGCGAGGATTGATCATTAGATCTATCATTCAGAAAGTGTTTACATTTTATTTATTTAGGCAAGGTCTGTAATCGGGCTAGGTAGCTTCTGGATTCATCCTTCTTTTGGAAGGTGAGATATCCGGTGAATGCCCATACAATCAATCTTTGTACGAGAAATACTTTGTTCTCACGAATTTTAGATGAGAAGCGGTTGAGTTTTGAGCTGGTGGAATGGCACTCAAGGATAAAACTCAGAAACATTAAGTGTGAGAATGGAGACAATATGCCCCAGTATCTCACGAAGTTCACCCAATGTCAGGATGAGCTGGGAAGTGTGGGGGTGACTGTCGATGATGAGGACTTGGTGAGCTTGGTCTCCTTGGTCTTCCGAAGAGTTGGCATTCCTATCAGGACTCTGTTAATGGTTGGGAGAAATTGCTAGGATGGGAGAGACTTTGGTCAGATCTTGTGCAAGAGGAGATCAGGCGGAACACCAAAGACATTTCTTCATCTATGCATGATGAGGAGAATTGTGCCTTAGCGAGTAAGGCAAAGAAGGGAAAGGAGAAGGTTTCTCTTTCGGAATCCAGTTCTTCCAATGATGGGAAGAAGGTTGACAAATTGAAAGTGTGATGCTTTCATTGTCATGAGGTGGGCCATTATGTTGCTAATTGTGCACGGAGGAAATCCAAGGAGGGATCCGGGGAAGGATCTAAAGGTGAGGCACTTCTTCACAGTTTGAGTTGGATTTGACACTCTTTGCATCCATGGTTTCATCCATGGTGGGAAGTGGTTGGTTTCTTGATAGTGGAGCTTCTTTCCACATGACCGACGACAAGAGTTTGATCAGTACTTTGGAGGAGAAATATCTCCAGATACTCATAGCATTGGGTAATGATGAGAGGTATAGTGTCTCAGGTGTAGGCACAGTTATTTTTCAGAGGGAGCATGGATCTTGAATTACCTTAACCGATGTCAAGTATGTACCAGGACTGAAGAGAAACTTGGTGTCGATCGTGATGCTAGAAGACAGAGGCTATGATGTAGTCTTCAGTAAGGGAAAGGTTTTCCTTAGACACATCATCACTAGACAGGTGAACCAGATTGGTTCACGGGTCAAGAACCAGTATGCTCTTGAGGTTCAAGATGCATGCAAAGCCTTAAGCAAGGCAACTTATGGAGACTTGGTGGTTGAGAGGGAGGGTATATTACCTCTCAACATGCAGAGCCAGAAGAAGTCTCAGACAATTGTGGAGGAGCCACGATTGGTGCAGCAACTTTAGGAGGTTGTGGAGCAACCACAACTAGAGAAGCTGAGAGGAGATCAAGTAGAGACATCTACTCATGCAGAGACCTCCAGTAGGGGGAAACTTCAAGCCAGGTTGGCTAAGGGATCACATGCAACCATACCTCTAGGTAGGAGGTGGGGCGATATAGAGTGATCGTCCCAAGGAGGAGGGGAAAGATCCTTGAGATACCCAACCTCTTGGATGAGACCTTGCTACAGGAGCCCTGATGTGGAGTAGCAGGAACTGACTGATTGGGTAGAGACAGATGTGGATGGAGCAGCAGATAAAGCAACAATGGAGGGAATCCCAGGACATCACATAGCTAGCAGGCTACAGCAATGCGAGAGGCACAAGTGCTTTGCACAGTGCTAGGTGGCACAGAGAGGTGTGAAATGGTGTGAGATGCATGGAGATGTTGCAATAGCGTAGATGTCAGAGAGGGATCACTTTTCAGCAACAGGTAGAGCTTTAGCATTAGAGTATGTTCTTAGCCAAAAAGAGGGGTCAGTTGGGAGTGTTTTTGTTCCAAGTGTTGTTGGAGCAAGTGGACCGAGTCGCATGTGTGCAGGCTCAACAGAGGCACATCGGGATATGGATCTTGGTACAGTCAGGAGGATGAGGTGAAGCTATGTGGCTTCACGGATGCATATTAGGCAAGGAGCCCAACGGAGTACATCGACATCAGGTACCATCATATCAGAGATTGTGTGCAGCGGAGAATCATGTTACTTTCATATATTCCCATGGAGGATCAGGATGCTGATATCTTGACGAAGGCGCTCACCAAGAGAAAATTTGAGTACCACGAGACAGGATAGGGGTTGCAGATAATCCATATCTTGTTGAGAGGGAGTGTTGAAAATGCAACAAGATGATGGATCTTAGTGAAAAGAATCGCCTTCACTAAGTGGACCCGCAGGCTATTTTTGGTGCAAAGTCTATTTTTAAACTATGTCTATTTTTAAACATATGGATCATGGTCTATGAGTTGCAAGATGTTATTTGTGGATGATTGGTAAAGTTGGTAAAAATAGATGGACCTCTATTTTTAGACATATGGGCGGAGTCTATTTTTAGACTGCCAGGCTAAAAATAGAACAGTCGAATATTATTAGCTCTTAATAATATTTGGACTATAAACAT
>APFE030875701.1:135654-169808 GCA_000404065.3 Pinus taeda
TTAATTAATTCACTAATTATTAACTCATAAAGCAACTGAAGAATACATCAGTTAACTCAGTGCATGGACAGTTCAGTGGAGACAAGTGTTAGAGGTAAGTGAAAGGGCAAGACAGCTGTGATTTGCACAATCAGTGGGATTGAGTTGCCAATGAGGATTGTGTAGTGTTACACAATGGAAACACGTGAATGGTTCAGCCATTCTCATCCATTCTCTATGCAGGATTGCACAGTGGAGGCAGGCAAGCAACGGAGGTGATTTGAGCCAGTGATTGATTCAGATCTGAGCTAGTTTGTGTGTAACAGGTGGAGATAGTACTGAGTACTTGTGAGGAGTATTGTACTATGTATTGTTACATTTTCTCAATCAATATAATATACAGATAGTTGGGGGTTTTCAGCTTTATGCTTTCCCTGGGTACATACTGTGTTGATATGTGTGATTAATGCTTCAATGTGCGCATGCGATTATTTCTTAATTCCGAAAATTGATGATCGACGTAGAGGAGGTTATGTATTATGCATGATTCCACAAATAGTGTATAATCAGGATAATCTCTATGAACAAGTTTCATATTATTCAAAATTTCTACAAAATGGAAAGGCAAATTTGGGTCTGGGGAATGAGGCTCAGTTTTGCAGAGATCTCTATAGGGCAAGGTAGGCAAACGGTTTGGTACCTCAAATTGAATGAGATGGAGAGCTTTTAGATAGGTGAGGAGTTTAAGAGGGCAATAAAGTCTCAGGGCTCCTCTTCAAACAGCGGAAAACATAAATAACTAAACAAAACCTTAGGTAGAGCACTGCAATTTCAATGGATTCTACCTTTATCCTTGTTTGATTTAGTTAAGATGAAGCAAAGAGAGATGATGGCATACATAAAACACATGTAAACTTACAATTACAAAAGGAAACATAATACCAAATCAAGATGCCACATGAATACCATAAAGTGTTGCAAACCCTAGTCTATTCCTTAGCCAAACTCCTGAAATGAATATACAATGAAGCTCCAAGCTTTCCCAAAAGTCCAACCTTTTCTAATGACTGAAAAATTACAAGATATAGGAAACCAAAAATTCATCCTAGCCTCTAGGGGTAAAGCTCATAATTTTAGGAGTTGTTCCAACAAATTCTAAACTGAGAACTAAAAAGTAGGCAGTGGAACAGCTTGCCTCTAAAAACTAGGAAACTGATTCATTCAGTTGCAAACTACCTTTTCATGGATGAATCTACCTCTATGAGTGAAAATTTAGCATAATTACATCAAAATACATCATGTCACACTAAATTACATTTTTGAAAATTAGAAGGAGAAAATTCAAACTGTGAAGAAACTACGCAAAACACAGAGTTTTTGGCCAAAATGAGCAAAATTCCTCCAATGCGCCACACTGATTTCCCTATGCATAGCGCCTTTTTTCAGCTGATTTTGGAGGCCTTCCCAGTGTTCAAATTCACTCTAGGTTGGCTTGTTGGAAAGTTCTACCTGTCTACTTTCTAGAACAAGTGGAATTTTTGAATTTGGCATCCATTTGTCTCTCCAAAACTGAGTTCTCCCAACATTGCTTCCTGTGTGTCCAAAAAGGGGCAGAAAGGTCATTTTTGAGGTGTTTTTGGCCTTTTTGGAAGCTCAAAACCTATTAAATTTCTTGGAAATTTGTGGGCATGCATATTTTTCCATGAAAAATCCAAAAATTCTGAGTTTCTCTTAAAAGGAGGTCCCCATCAAAAGAGCGCGCCAGGTGGCACGGTACATCGAGCAGAAAAACTTGTTTTTTAAGGCAAAATTTTCAAAATTGCAAAAAGTGTCCCAAATTTCTTGAAATTTGGGCTGAGTGTCCTTCACTAAGTGTTGTGTTGGGCCAAGGAAGCCTCAACCAAGATCTGAAGTCTATCTTGCTATTTTCGCTTCCTCAATGCTTTCTTCAACTTGGCCTTCAAGTTCCTGATTCTTGCTTTGCACACTTTGTTTCTCGCCAAGTAATGGTAGGCCATGTGCCTCAACATCTTTTTCTCTCTATTGGCCTTCTCAAACAACTTTTCCAAGCGGATATTTGCCCTCTCAAGCCAAGACTCATGATCAGCATTTATTTCTTGTTCAAGTGGTGTCAGCTTGACTCTCCTCCTCTTGGCAACTTGCCGGTTTTCTCATATGTTTTGTAGCTCCATAATCGTTTGCTGATCCTCTAGCTGTTTACTTATTTTCTCCAAGTATTTGATTATCCACTTGGCTCTTTCTAGGTTGAGAGACAAATCATTAATGCCCTCTTGTTGCTCCTGAATGATCTCCTTGAGCTTTGAGCTTTGTGAGCCCAAATCGATGTCATTATCCTGAATAAGAATGAAATCTGTCTCCTGCCCTCCGAAAGGCCCCTCATCATGTAATGGCCACTCGCCCTTGTCCTGTACCTGCTCTGCTGATGGAGGAAGCGAGACCCCTTCCACCCCGGGTGGAGATATTACTCACTTTTCTACTGCAAACAACCTTCTAGTGCCCTTTTGGTAGGTGACAAACACTGGCGCACTAGCGGTTTGTGTCTCATGAGTCTTCTACTGATGTGAAGGTCCTCCTGTCTCATGAAAAACTGCTAGGGGTACTTGAGGACCTGTAATGACCTCATGTGAAATGAAATCCTCCCATGAGATGTTTTGTAAACCAAGTTGATGCAAGAACACAATTTTGATTAGTGCAAAATAATATATATTGTTATATTGATGCTGAGGAGGCTTCCTGTGCACTAAGGTGGTCATCTTCTCAATGTTCCAGCAAATAAAATAGGGGAGATTCATCGTTCTCACCCTAGTAAAGTGCATCAACAATCTGATGTGATATGCATATAGGCAAGAAAACCGGCCCTCACAGCTGAAATATTTAATTATGAGTTTCATCAAGAAAGCATAAGTGTCTTTTAGATACCGGAAGGGAAAAACTCTACTAAGATGTCTCTGATAACTAGCCTTGATGTAAGGTTCATAATGCTCTCTATCAATATGTTGACTTTTATTCCACTACTCACCGAAATTTGGAATGCCAATCACTAGAGAAATAGTCTCTGGTGTCAAGGTGAATGTCGCACTTGCTAGAGTGACTTGGCCATTTTGAAGATGGAGCAGAAACAACCTGGCCAACTCATGATGGTAGTGGACTCTCTCTACCATCTCACAGAACTGATAACAAGTTTGGTGTTGAAAGCATGTGACAGTAAGAGGACAGGCCTGCAACTCGGCAAGTGAAGTAGGCTCCTCTCGTATATGTTTACTACCCTTGTGAGGTCTCCTTGGTGCATGCATCTCTCTAGAAGAATCACTGAGTGTCTCCTCATCTCGATCATAGGAAGGATCAGACTCCATGTTTGCCAATGTTTGAGTTTTCTTAGATGAGTATGAAGAGATTTATGGTGTCTTTAGGTTTTTGCTATCAAGGATGAGAATGTATGAGGGACTTTGGAGGGAAAGTGTATGAGGGGTTTTGGGAATGTTGCTGACAAGTTCTTTGGAAAATAGGGGGTTTAGGGAATAGTATTTAGGCTCTTGGGACAACAATTAGGGTTTGGGAATTTTTAACTAGGGTTTGGGATAGTGGGAGTTAGGGATTTGGGATTGATAATTTAGGGATATGCGGTTTAGGGAGTGGGTAGATGAAAATGTAATGAGAAGGAGAAAATGAATGAGGGAATGAAGGAGTGAGGGAGTGAGAGATAGCTAGGAGTGGAATTGGTAGCAAAAAACACAATTTGTAAACCCTATACAATTGTTTTTGACAAAAATTGCAAGGAGGTAGAGTTTCAAGTTTTTCTCATTAAATCACCATAAACATCAAGAGAAACTCATTCACTGATCATGGAGGAATGTTTGACTTACTTGAACAAGTGAGGATTGAGAAAATTTTGCAATTTTGGGAGAGTTTGTGGGTGAAATCAGCTTGAAGCCCTGTGCGCCACGCCACAAACCTAGTGTGCCGCGCCACTTCAATGCGCCACACCTGTGTAACTTTTACATTGCAGAGGGCGGCCCAATGCACCGTTCCAAATGGATGTGCCATGCCCACGACCCAATGTGCCGCGCCCCTGAAACTTGCCAAAGTTGCTGCGACTTTGCCTCCTTTGCGATTTTTGACTTTTCTCTTGTTCACTCTTTCTCCTTTGGGTGCAAATGAGCTCTTTGAACATAAAAAATGATTTATATACACAAAGGATTTTAATTTTTCACTTATCAAAAACCCACTTTGTAATGTTTGCCTTTGACTTGCTTTTAAAACTCTTTTTGGGCAGTTTGCTTTATTTTTGCCTTTAATGAACTGAATGCTTTGACTTTTTGTTTTCCTTGCAGGTGATGGAGTTTCTAAAGCTTGGCAAGGTGACCAGGGTTTCCACTGAATTTATTACATATGGAAAAAATGAAATTACATCAAATTTGTACATGAAAACATAAAAAACTATGTTTTTCCTCAAAACAGGGTTTTGAGGAAAAATCAATCACTTAGCATGTGATTATGAAAATTATTGTTGCTGAAACTTTATTTGACCTCCTCATGCACCTTCTGACTGCTATTGAGCATTTTGAAGACCTTATTGATGAAACCCTAGACCTAATAAGACCTAATACCCTAAATATGACTTTTGCGGATTTAAAAACAATAAATGACTGCAGATGATCTAGATGAATGAAAATGGCCAGCAGGTAAAGGACATGAGGGAAAATGTATAATAAGCCACTACCGTCAGATAATCCATGATCCTAATGGGATGCAACTGACCAAGTGAGACACCTAACATGCAATGCAACAAGAGAATTTGATCATTGGCGGAGGGATGAAGATACCAACACTAACACCTGGTTAACAAATAACCTTCATCAACATTGAAGGATAAGACTCCACATGAGATATGGACCAGTAAGAAACCCTCTCTTTCAAATCTTAGGGTATTTGGCTATGATTCATATGTACACGTTCCAAAGGAGGAAATAATCTAGTTGTATAGTAAATTTGAAAGGTGCATTTTGATTGGATATAAGGATGGTTCAAAAGGTTATAAGCTTTGGAACCCATAAACGAGGAAGGTTGTGTACAACTGAGATATGGTGTTTAGAAATATGAAGGATGTTATTAAACAAGAAGTACTACAAAAAGAACCTAAAAAGATAGAGTTTGAACTGAAGGAGGAAGAATTAGACTCTACAACAAGACAAGAAGAAGAAGAAGAAGAGCCACAAACTCCAATTTTAAGAAGATGAGTTTGTGAGAACAAACAAGTAGAGAGGTATAGTCCATTTTATTTTTGTTCAAATTTTTCTTTATCTATTACTGATGATGATCCCAGAACTGTCAAGGAGGCAGTGGATTCAGAGGATGGAAAACTTTGGAAAGAGGCCATGGTTGATGAAATGACATATTTGGACAAAAGTAAGGCTTGGGATCTATTTGAGTTTTTGGCTGGAAGGAAAACCCTTAGAAGCAAATAGATATTTAAGAATAAGATGAATGCAGAAGGCAATGTGGAGAAATACGAAACTCGATTGGTAGAAAAAGGTTATTCCCAAGTGTCAAAAATTGATTTCGACAATATGTTTTCTCTTGTTTCCAAGTTAGCTTCTATTAAATTACTTTTATCTCTTGCTACTAATTTTGATTTTGAGGTAGAACATATGGATTTGAAGACAACATTTCTTTATGGGGATCTGGAAGAATAGATCTACATGAAGCAATTAGAAGGCTTTGCGGTGAAGGGTAAGAAATAACTGGTATGTAGGTTAAAAATGTCTTTATATGGGTTTAAACAATCACCAAGGATGTGGTATTAGAAATTTGATACATATATACATGGGGTTCACTTCATAAGAAGCAAAGTGGATCACTGTGTGTATTTTAAATTAATTGGTGAGCATATTATTTATTTGGTCTTGTATGTGGATGATATGTTGTTGATTGGAAATGACAAATAAATTATCCAGGATTTGAAGACCCAATTGTCCTCCAAATTTGACATGAAGGATCTTGGTGCTACAAACTATATTTTGGGCATGGAAATTAAATGAGATCAGGCAAAGAGGAATCTCTAGTTAAACCAGAAGAAGTATGTCAAGAAAATATCGCAGAGGTTTAATATGTAGGATAATAAATTGGTGAAGGTTCCAATTCGTGCAAGTGTAAAGTTATCTACTGAACACTGTCCCAAGACACAAGAAGAGGAAGAGAACATGTCTCATGTTCCATATGCAAGTTATTTCGATAGCTTGATGTATGAAATGGTCTATACTAGACGAGACATTGCACAAGAAGTGGGAGTATTGAGAAGGTTTATGTCAAAACCAAGGAAGGATCATTGGACATTATTTAATCAAGTTTTTAGGTATTTGCGTGGCACTTTTGATTATGGTCTGTGCTACCAAGGAAGGCTAGGGTTGGATAAATTTTTGGACATCTGTGGCTTTGTTGATCTAGACTGGGATGGAGGTCTAGATAAGAGAAGATCTATAAGTGGGTATGTGTTTAACCTATTTGGAGGAGAAGTCAATTGGATGAGAAAAAGACAATCTGTAGTGGGTCTTTCAACTATAAAGGTTGAATACATGGAAGCCACTCATGTAAGCAAGGAAGTAGTTTGGTTGTAAACATTGTGTTTTAGTACGAGGTTGGTACATTGAGCTATAAGGATAGACTGTGACAACTAAAGTGAAATTTTATTGGCAAATAAGCCTACTTATCATTCAAAGACAAAGAACATTGATTTTCAGTATCACTTTGTGAGGGATATGATTGAGGAAAAAAAGGTATTATTGGTAAAGGTGGACACTTTGAAGAATTTTCTAGATGCATTGACGAAATATGTAAGGACTGAGGAGTTTTCTTGGTGTAGAGAAACAATGGGTGTGTGGAGTAGGTAAATCTCCTCTATGGAAAGAGGTGATCTGTCTAGCCCTAGAGTGGGTCTAGTTGCAAATAGAACAACCTAATTAAGACTTCCTTAAACTAGAATCAAATAATAGGGCCTACCTCTTAAAACACTACTCTGCTTGATGATGACCTCACTCCTTTGCTCCAACTTCCTTTGAGTTCTTCTCCTTTGAATAATTGAAACAAATACATAAGAGATAAAAACAAACATAATAACATACAATCACATTCAATTTACTTAAAAAGTCAAGGAATCTTAAGCCATTAAATGTAATATGACACTCAATGTAGGAAATAAATAATTAGTTGTATTGATATAAAGCTCAAAAAGAGATACAACCAAAGCCTTGACATTGCAAGTCTCCTCTGACATATACGGGTTCCAAGACCACTTCTAACATCTCATGGTTAGCCTCAACAATGGGAGTTTAAGGATTATTCCCTTTAGTTCCAAACCAAACGAAACACATTGTTCTCCCTTTGCACACATGAACTAGAAAGAAAAAAGCTATAGATATCTTGTTGGTTATTCAAGCTCCAAAAAAAGACTAGTTCAACTTGGAAAAGGAGGAGTTTATATAGCTTTGATGGAGGGTATATGGTTCCTCTTACTATGGGAGAGGCCTTATCTCTTGGGTATTTTCCATCTTAATAGGGGAAAGGAGGTCAAACTGAATTCCACGGCTCTATCCAGCCCAACCATTTACCAGATTTCCATTACGAAGCTTCTAGACTTGGAAGCTTCAACTCCATATTTAAAAAACTTGCCAAAAGAGGATCAATGTGAGTGATGAAGGGCTCACTTGCACCGTATGGTGCTAGGACTAGTTTTAAATGATGCAAATCAGCACAAGGAAGGAATTGAGCACTAGCGTCGGTCTTGTAAACTGGGATAAAAGGAATATTGTTGGGAAATTATGAAAAAGGGAAATGTTCTACACATGAATAGGTATGTAAAGGCATGCTCTTCATGATGGGAAAGCATATAGAGTTCACTTTAGAGGTCCTCTAGGATCAATGAATGGGGAGTATAGGGACAGTGACAAAATGTTGTGTAACAAAAGGCCAAACTAGAATGAGGGGTGAAATGCTTTACAAGTAGATGTGTGGGGCCAGAGACGGTCATCGAAAAACCTGCAAGCAAGCATATATACATATACATCACTGAAAACTTTGATAAATGATACATGAATCATGGTATGGATGTACCCATCCAGAGAAAGATCATGTTAATGGATACAAGGTATGGGTGCAACCATCTAGTAAGGAGGATAATATTGAATCCAAGGTATAGTCACAACCATCCAATAATGAGAAGGATCACATATAACAACTCATGGTATGATCACAACCATCCATCTGAAAGAGACATGTACATTAGCATGATTATGTCACATAACCTTGCAACATGGACTTTATTAATCTAAAGTCTAGGGTCTTGCACTCCAACATGACTTGATCAAAGTACAAATTCTAACATGTGAATAGATGTGTCGAAGTTGAACATGCTATAAAATCACTTGATTACTGGTCAATGATGTGAACCATTAACAAGCGCGAGAGAAACCACCCATAATGTCAATGGCTCTCAAGGTACTATCAGTACAATTCATGAAGTGTGAATAAGGAACTGAAGTTGAACACTTGTGAAATCATTCGATTAAAGGCCAATGATGAGAACCTGTCGTCGAGTGCAAAGAACTTGCCATTGAGGCATGCAAGCTCTAAGGTAATGGAAGGGAGTTTCTAGATCAACTTTTTGGATAATGAGCTGAAGTCGATAGGAAGCGATCCATCCAAGGAAAGTCATAATGGATCCTTCATCATCGGCACGACACAGGAAACACAATGAATACGAGTAATCCAATATGGTGACATATGATCAGACAATGCACAACTAGGAAGACTTCTTTGTGTAAATCAGTTTCCAAATTCATATCGCATTTGGTTGTTGTTGTAATCAACGTTTCGAACCAGCAATGGTGGTTCATCATCAGGATGAGAAAGATCTATGAAAGGCTGGTCTACCACTTAGTTCAATAAATAGACTTCTCTTGAACATGTGGATGACACGACTACGGATTTTGGTAGCATTTGACATCATAGGATCAGAGGTGATGGCTATGTGGCAAAGATCATATGAGAGATTTAAACATGGATAACCCAAAATAAATGGAGGCAAGTGACAAACGAGGATGTCCCAAAACCTGACACGAACAACAGTGGAGTGTCAATGTTTAAGAGCGACATGTTGCCTCAAGTGTAGAATACAAATGATGAAATACTTCCAATTTCCCCCCACCATTTCTGGCGAGTACCCTAGTTATTTTTACACAAGCTTGACGGGGATAGCATATGCTTGTAATATAAGTGCATCCTAGTAAATTTTATGAGCCCTAGGAATGAGTAGCTCGGTCTAGTCATAATGACAAGTCCTATGTCGTTTAATCTTTTAACGAGTCTGACAAAGGTGAAACTAGAAATATTTTTCATGTTTAGATAGTTTGAAAAAGACACGGAAAGAAAACTCCAAAAGGTCCCTTTTCATAAAGTTGTCTCTCGAACCCAAAAAGGTAGAAAACAATATTCAAGAGAACCTCCTAGTCATGTTTGACTAAGGTATACTTTTTTCGTAAATAGTTTTATCCCAGCCTGAAAAAGGGGTAAACCTATACTGGGTAAACGATGTTTTGCAACCTTTAACGAGTTCAAAACGACAAGAGCTTAGTAATATTTTCATATTTTGAGATTCAGAAAAGAGCTCAAATATGACTCCCTACTTTTATTTACTTTATCGATTCTAAAAGGGAAAAAATACTTGGCAATATTTTCATTTTTACGAGTTAGAAAAGAGCTTAAAGGTGACTCGTCCTGGAGGAACGAGTGGTATAAAGGGTAGCAACTGGTTCCGGCAATGATGGAACTACTCAAAAACATGTAATGGTCAAGAGGTTGGGTAACAAAACCACTCATTGATGTGGTTCCTCATGAAAGGAAAAAACAACTAAGTGAAAGCATATGATCGACCAAAGAGAAGGTGGCCATGGAATGAAACAACCAAGGATCATCTAGCATAAATTAGCTGATAAATTGACAATCACAAGATGTAAATCTAGCATGGGTTCATTTTTACACAAGCTTGAACCATGGGGAACTTTGCTTGAATTTAGTTTCATGTTTACACAAGCTTGAAATGAAAAACTATGCTTGAGCTTGGTTTCATTTTTTCACAAGCTTGAAACGAAAAACTATGCTTGCGATAAGTTTGCATGCCCCCAACATAATGACTCAATTTAAGGTACATGCCCCCCAAGCTTCATTTCATTCAGCGAGGTGGATGGAATGAAGGTTCACTCTCGAGATCCAGGAAAGACTCCACTGGGATTTTACGAGATCGTAATTAAAGAATTGATTTGGAAAGGGGAGTTGTTTCATTTTTTAATGAGGTTGACACAGTAAAAGAATTATCCTTGGACACTTGTTTCATTTGTTAACGAGGAAGATACAGGAATATACTATCCTTGGACTCCTTGATTCATTTTTTAACGATCTCGACACAAGACAAGGAACTATGCTCACATCCCTTGTTTCATTTTTTAAGGAGCTTGACACAAGACAAGGAGCTCTGCTTCGTATCCCTTGTTTCATTTTAATGATCTTGACACAAGACAATGAACTATGCTCGAACATCTATTCATGGGCCATATGAGAACATGGCTCCCAAGAGGTCCTCACTAGATGGAAGAACCACACTCTAGGAGGAATACATGTCAACTGGTACCAATGACAGATCAATATCCAATTCCCCTAGCATAAAATGTACTATACCATCTGTGTGATCGTCAACAGATGTGGAGACAGAATGGGTAGCCACATAATTGACCTATGGTGGGGAGGGCACTGCTTGCAAACAAGAACCAATAGGGGATGATGGTTGCATAGGAGGCACCTGGTGACCAATGAATGATAATTGATCAATGGTCACTATTATCCCTTCATGTGGAAAACAAACCACACAAAAAAGCGAAGAAACAAGAGCTCCCATGACATAAACATAGTCGCGTTCAAGGATAAGATTGAAATCTAAAGTACCTTGGACTACCATCACATCTATATAGATGGGCTTTCCTTCCAAAGTAATAGGGAACTTCAGAAGGATCCCTAAGGGTTAACTGGTTCCTCCGTTGAAAGCCATCAAATTCTAGGTGAAAAGCACAAGCTGTGGGGAACCTAAATCTTGCCAAGTAGTAGAATCCATGATACTAATAGATGCACCTTCATCTAATATGGTTCCATGTACAACCATACTATAGGCTTGTACTGTGATCTAGAAAGGCACATAAGAGGGAAGTCGAAATGCGGTCAACTGACTCCAATCAAAAGAAACAACAAAACTACTTTGTGGGGGTATCATATTATTGCCCCCATGCCCTACAGGAGAAGGAGAAAGACTCTTCTAAACAACTGGAATGGGAGGGTCACTCTTCGATTCATGAGAATCTAAGGAGAGGAGAAGAACATGAACAGTATGATCACTACTCTCTTCGAGAATAGAGTAAACAACTGAAGGCAGAACCAAGTCAACACTCTTTTCGACCAATGGGTTCTTAGGAACAGGCACAAGAGAGTCATGCTTAGGAAGAGCAAGATGGAACAGAGATGAATCCAAGGCAATCCCTTAACCAACTAGGAGTGGGTTAGAAGAAAGCCTCTGATAACCAACAGGAAGTTGGGGTTGAGGAGCTGTAAGGTTATCCAAAACTTTGGAAGCTTTATCCATAAGAGGACAAAGGTGAAGAAGATGCTCTCCTTCACACAACCTACAGGGGAATTTAATTTTTCCCTTCTTCTTACCATCGCTAGCCGAGGGTGTAGTATCAACATGATCTCCAGAGGTCGATGGGGATGTTCGATCTAGATTTTGAGACCATACCTCTAAGACTCTAAGAATACCAAGAAAGTCTCGAAGGAGATGGTCACCCTTACATATCTTGCAAGGGAATTTAACCTTCCATGGAGGATCAGAAGGTTTGTCTATGAGAGGTGAATTTGGAGTAAAAATTGCACGGTTGGCCTCTCACTTATTTGTCTTCTTATTCTTCTTCTTCTTAGCCTCCTTTTTACTGGATTTCAAACTTTCACCAAGCGAAGTAGAAGATGAAGATGAAGAAACAAGGGAAGAAGGTGAGAGGTCAACATTAGAATCAGCGTGATCTGGTGCAAATGAAGGCAATGGCTGGATAGGAGTTGGGACACTTGGGACCACTAAGGTTGAAAATAACTAGATAGGTAAACCAATGGTTAACCCAGGGAGGGACAACGTTGCCATATAAATAGAAGCAACGTTTCCAAAAGAAGGAAAAGGACCAAGATTCCCATCCGAGGGGAATCCTTGACTAGTAGAATTTGGAAATGTTGCCATTGGAATCGACCCTAAAAGAATCACTAAGGAAGACAAATTTAACCAAGAATATTTCGTGGGTAGTTAATTTTAAGACACCTAAACAAAACTTTGTCTTTTCATATTTTAAGAGTCAAGAAAAGGGTGAAAGGTGACTCCAGTCGCTTTTAGATTTAAAGAGAACAAAAGGACAAGTGCTGGATGATCTTTTAAATTTAAAGAGTCAAAAGACCAAAATGACTACTTAGGATAATCTAGGCAAAAGGATTACCAAGTAACCATGAATTGCAGAATACCTCCCGACGAACCGAGAAGTACGGGCAGGCAATCTCCCCGAATGTTGTGTTTGATGTATCACATTTACAAGGTGGCAGACTCGAATTCCTATGGATAAAGGATTGCAAACCTAGTGGGGTCTACCTTTATATTGGTGACCATAATGGGAAGCCATCCCTCTCTTTTGATTTATTTTCATTTTGTGGTTTGTGTGAACTTTTGTTGTATCACCCCTTCCCTTTGGGTTTCTGTGCTTTGCCTAGTTTACTGCTTTGGCTCTGAAATTTAGAGTGACAAGTCTGGTTTTGAGATTTGAAATTTTTTATATTTTCCTTGAAATACTCAATCAGTGTGTTTTAATTTCTAACAGTCGCGTCGATCAATGCAAATTGCTCTAAAATAGTCGCGTCGTACCCCTTTGTGGTGCTTGTCGTAAGTTAGGCAATTGTGCCGATTCCTGTAAGTGAAGATCATGGTTTCTCCTGAATCATAACTAGTGTGTCTTGTCCTCATAATTTATGCCTCTTAGCCTATTTTTCCTTTGTTATCCCTAGCTAGAAAGCTTCATTAGCTTGTTTGACGTGCTTGTTTGGTTTTTGATTTCCTTACTTCAGTTTTTGAGTCTTTGGACAGTTTGTGACCCTAGGGCATCTTGGTCATCATCCATTCAACTATTTGTTTGCTCATAAAGTCAAGTTGTTGGTTAGCCCACCCTCTGATTTGTTAAGTCTAGCCCTCTGTGAAGTTCTTTTTTATTTTTTATTTGAATCCCTCGATCTGTGCTCTTTTTGGCCAAACAATCGCACCAACCAAACCTATTAGCACTAGTTGTAGCCTGGCCATTCGTCTCAGTTGTTCCGATCAGCGCTAGTTTCAGCCCAAAAAGCGTGCTTGTCTCTGAGTTAAGAAAAAATTAGAGTTTTTTCCCATTCCATTGCCAGTGTCTCATGACCCTTAGACTCTCTTCTTCTACCCAGAAGTGACTAGGATGCTTTGTTTGTTGGCTTTGCTTGATTGATTGACTTGAATTTTCATTGCTAGCAGAGTCGCCAATTTGTGGAGTAGGTAAATCTCCTCTGTGGATATAGGTGATCCCTCTAGCCCTAGAGTGGGTCTAGATGCAAACAAAACAACCTAATGAAAACTTCCTTAAACTAGAATCGAATAAGAGGGCCTACCTCTTAGAATGCTACTTTTCTTGATGATGACCTCGCTCCTTTGCTCCAGCTTCCTTTGAGTTATTCTCCTTCAAATACCTAAAACAAATACACAAGAGACAACATCAAATGTAATAACATACAATCACATTCAATTTACTTAAAAATTCAAGGAATCTTAAGCCATTAAATGTAATATGACACTCAATGTAGGAAATAAATCATTAGTTTATTGATATAAAGCTCAGAAAGAGGTACAACCAAAGCCTTGATGTTGCAAGTCTCCTCTGACATATCTGGGTTCCAACACCACTTCTAACATCTCATGGTTAGCCTCAACAATGGGAGTTTAAGGCTTCTTCCCTTTAGTTCCAAACCAAACCAAACACACTCATCTCCCTTTACACACATGAACTAGAAAGTAAACAACTATAGATATCTTGTTGGTTATTCAAGCTCCAAAAAAAGACTAGTTCAACTTGGAAAAGCAGGAGTTTATATAGCTTTGATGGAGGGGAGATGGTTCCTATTATTATGGGAGAGGCCTTATCTCTTGGGTTTGTTCCATCTTAATAGGGGAAAGGAGCCCAAACTGAATTCCTCGGCTCTATCCAACCCAACCATTTACCATACTTCCGTTACGAAGCTTCTAGACCTGGAAGCTTCGACTCCATATTTAAAAAACTTGCCAAAAGAGTATCAGCATGAGTGATGAAGGGCTCACTTGCACCGTACAGTGCTAGGCCTAGTTTTAAACCCTACAAATCGGCGTGAGGAAGGAATTGAGCACTAGCACTAGTCTTGTAAACTGGGTTAAAAGGAAGATTCTTGGGAAATGATGCAAAAGGGAAATGTTATGCACATTAATAGGGATGTAAAAGCATGCTCTTCATGATGGGAAAGCATATAGATTTCACTGTAGAGGTTCTCCAGGATCAAGGAACGGGGAGTATAGGGACAGTGACAAAATGTTGCGTAACAGGGCGTTGCAAGGCTAGACCTCTAAATATGCTCTCTTGTGACCCCATGTGTGGAAAGAAAACAACAAGTGGGAGAATGTTGGGTGTGTGTTATATTATTTCCATGATTAGTTAGAATCGTTGTACATTGCACTGGGCATAGCAGGGGAGTCACAAGGGGGCGACAACCCCCCTGCATGGGGTCCAGTGCAACACTCTGAGAATTTTTTTTTTTTTTTATGCAGACCCAATAATAGTTGGGTGGACCCAAAGATTGGGGGTAGACCCAAAGACGCTGGGCAGACCTACCCATGGTTTTGTGCATGGGTTTTGCACATGATTTTGGGCTTGATGGTTTTCTTCCCATCATATTTTGTATATTTAGTGAAGGGAACTATGGTTATGTTCTAATCTCATGTTAGTGGATTGGGGTTTATGAATGCTTCACATGTATATATATGTATTGTAACATTGAAAGGAATATAGTAAAAAATCAATCTAGTAGTCCCAGTTTTGGGATCCAGGGGAAAATATCTATGTATAATTGTTTTATGTTCTCGCCATTTTTTATTTTTCTATTTTAATAATTCATTTGCAGGTAATTTCTATACAAGGTTAACCTACACACAGATGGGTTTGAGGTGATATTTTCTATAAAAACCCTGGTTAAAAACACATGTAAAAATATATAAGGCCACGGCCACGGGGCATGTATTCCAAGATGAATGGTGGGAAAAACATCCTAGTGGGTGTTCATTTGGTTTATTATGGCTAAGGAAATTGGAAAAGGCAATGGAAAAGGCTTTGGAAAGGAATGAGGCATTTATTGGCATTTTATTTATGAAAATAATGGAAATTAGGAGAAAAGGAAGGTGAAAGGTCATAGATTGCATGTGAATAGGAAATTGAAGGAAAATAATGGAAAATGAAGAAAATAGAGGCCTTATTAATAAAAAGGCTTATGAGGATCATTTGGTAGGCTTGGTAAGTGTAAAATTTTGACAGGTTTTGGTGGAGCTCTCTTCTATTCTCTCTCTCTCTCTCTCTCTCTCTCTCTCTCTCTCTCTCTCTCTCTCATACTCTTGGACACATAGAGTTTTCTTGGAGTACTCTTGGAGGGGTGTGGCATACTTGGAGTTTTAGAGAAAGGAGGAAAAGGAAGAGTAGGAAAGCACAAGAGGACATCAAGATCGACAACTACAATGAGTTTTGCTTGCAGGTACTTAGTTGCATGTATGTTTTCCTCACTATTTTCAACATGCATGGCACATGCATGTGGTTTCTTGGTTATGTTCTGTCATTGGCATGGAGGATTGCCTAGATTGACATTGGATTTTTCTAGCCTTGCCATTTCCTGGATAACCATGGTGTTGTGGGTTCATTTGATTTTTTTCTGGTTGGTTCTCATGTTTCCTTTAGCTTGGGTTGAGTTATTAGTTCTTGGAGCCTTGGCTGGACAAACACCTTGGAAGCCCTATAATGGCTTGGGTTGAGTTATTAGTCTTGGAGCCTTGGTTGGAAAAACTCTATGGAAGCTCTGTAACAACTTGGATTGAGTTACTAGTCCTAGAGCCTTGGTTGGAAAAATGCTCTGGAGTCCTTGGTGGGTTGAGTTACTAATCCTGGAGCCTTGGTTGGACAAATGCTCTGGAGCCTAGAAACAATTATGGGTTGAGTTACTAGTCCTAGAGCTTGGTTGGACAAATTCTCTGGACCTCGACAACAACCGTGGTTTGAGTTACTAGTCTTGGAAACCGGGTTGGAACAAACGCTCTGGAGCCTTGGAAGGCTTGAGTAGAGACCAATCTGATGATGGTTTTTTGATTTCCAATCGTGAGGTGGAATCACTTTTTAATGGGTTGAGGTGGTTTTGCCTCTGGAAGCCCTAGATGGTTTTTCTTGATGTGTTTTATGAGATCCCACATTCATGCTTGGAATATGGAACGGGGGTGACTGGCTGAAGAGATATTTGGATCAGCCATGTCTACGGTTGGGTGAAATGTGGTAGTCCCATATTGAGTTGGATTTTGCATCATTAATATGAGGTTATTGCTCCTTGTTATCTCATTAGTATTATACTGGTTTATATGTGTATTATATGGCTTATGTTTCCTTGGTATTTCTATTATTATTATGTTGGCTATGAATATGTATTATGACAGTGACTTTGTATGGCTCTGATCATGTTTTTACTTGTATATGAATGAACAATGTATCTATGGACT
Organism: Pinus taeda; assembly: GCA_000404065.3. Classification (NCBI taxonomy): domain Eukaryota; kingdom Viridiplantae; phylum Streptophyta; class Pinopsida; order Pinales; family Pinaceae; genus Pinus; species Pinus taeda. Next base: position 152,570 of record APFE030875701.1, read on the forward strand.
AATTGATGAAACTGCAACTAAAGTCATAAGGAAACAATGCCTCATAGGGAACCACAGATAAGTATAAGACCCCTATGCTTATATATGCCATTTACACCTGTTGATTGCATTGATGCCAAGTGTTTGACATAATGTCAATCCCAGTTCAAGATGGTCATGCCTAGTCATGGAGTTAGTCTTTGGTTTATTAGTCTTGTGATCATGTGTTTAATGGATTCTAGAAGTTACAACAAGTTCTGGATAGTGGACAGAATTCTAGGCTTGAAAAGTGCCTTAAATTCCCCGAACTCTGGCACAAAGCTCTGGAGATAGTCCCTAGATGCAGGCATGTAGGATTGTGGGAGCATCCAGAGCTCTCTGGACGTGGGCATTCCCATAGCATGGGAGAATCCAGAGGTTTAATAGCTTAAAAACTCAGTGGGACTTACGGGATGGTTAGCAAAAAGGCTGAGATGGTTGCTACGAGTCTTGTTGCTAATGTTGAAGGTATGTATGGTGTGTTTCCATTTGTTCCACTTCCTTAACGTGACTTAGGAGTTTGAATCATATCATAGTAAGCTCTCTTCAAATATCACTACAAGAAAAAATGACATTGGTTAGGGGAGAAAAATGCCGCCATAAGCTCATTGGTGACGGTCAAAAGAGCCTCCGTCACCAAAAACTGAACGTCACCAAAGGTGGCATCACCAAAAGTATAGGTGTTTTGGTGACGTTAAAAATCCATTACCAATAATGATTTATAATGATGGATAGTGACTGTCACCATTTAATATAAGCAATGGTGACAAACTTTAGCCTCGGTCACCAAAAAACTAAATGTCACCAAAGGTGGCGTCACTAAAAGTATAGGTGTTTTGGTGACATTCAAGGTCTATCACGAATAATCATTATAATGATGGATAGTTACCATCACCATTTCATATGAAAAACAACGATTTATTGTGATGGACCTTTTATGGCTATCACAGTTGATGCATATTTTTGACGACGTTCGTTGACCGTCATCATTTCATATTTTGGTGAGGGTCAAAAAATGTCATGATAATCTCATTAGTGACATTCAAGGTTCATCACAAATAATGACTATAATGACAGATAGTGATTGTCACCATTTCATATCAACAATGGTAATTTACGGTCATGGACATTTCATGGTCGTCACTATTGATGTGTGTATACATGGTGGCGTTCATTGGCTGTCACCATTTCATATTATGGTCAGGGTCGAAAAATGTCACCATAAGCTCAATGGTGATGGTCAAAAGAGCCTTTTTCACCAAAGATTGATTGTCACCATTCCATATCAATACCAGGGCACGATGGAATCAAACTGTGAACCTCCTGCTTGTAAAGCATGTGTCTTCCATTGAGCTAACACCCTTTAAAGAATTAGAATTTAAAAAATTAGACCTTGAAACTTTATAAATTGTAAATTGTACAATTTTCAATAAATTAGAAAAATTAGAAAAGTCTTGACAAATATTTTACTAAACAAACAAAATAACATTAACGTGGCAGGTCCCTACCTAATGGTTATGGAAGTTATAGAAAGTGGGTAGAGGGAAAAATAGTTACGTATAAAAAACTCAATATGTTCAGTTGAATACTCAATTAGAAGTGAAACTTTGAAGACATTTATAGCCTATAAATTACCTATAACTATCAATTGCACCAGATGTTGGAAAGGAAACATCATAAATGAATAGCATATGGAAGAAGAGCCTTGATGAAGATTGATGCAATATGTTACAGTTTGAGTGAGAAAAAAAAAATCTAAATGTTGTTGTTGTTGGGTGACTTTTTATAATTGGGACCTCTATCTTTCCTTTATCACGTAAAATTCAAATAAAAAATCAAAATTTTTAGATATCTAAATGATATCTAAAGTTTTGTGAAAATGTAACACGGATCTCCAAGGACCATGAACCACTAGAAAAAAAAGAAAAAAAAAATGTCAGCCAAATGCAATGACCAGGGAAACATGTAATTTAGAATTTCACAACTCCGCACTCAAAACATGACATCAAGCAACCAATGAAAAAGTTTGAAACTTATCATAGTAAGAATGTCTCTTTTCTGAAATGGACACCAAACAATAAAACAATAATTAATTTAGTTTAACATAACAAAACATTCGAAAAAAACATTGTGTTCAATTATCTGCCAATACAAAATGGATTTAATTCTCATGAAGCAAAGAGTCGATACTAAATCACAAATAAAAATGACCAATAGCATTGTAAATTTTGGTTTTCCAACAACACAATGGGGATACTACCTTCCATGTCCAGACATATATATTTTGTAGTGTTTAAAAACCTCTTCTGCAGCAAAATCTAGTGAACAGATTTCACAAGTTTTAACTAGAAAATCCATAAAACAAGGATTTGATGAATTTTAAAGATGGGGCTGAAAACTAACCTTGAATCATTTTGATCTCTACATTTTCACATCCAAGGAATGTTTCCTTTCCCACTGCGTTGGTGAATAGAAATATGACATAAATAAATTGTCATTTAGTCTTGCTTCACTTGTCTTGCATGTATATTGGGGCATTTGTTTAATTTCCAGTTCAAAGGCATATGGATCAACGTCTAGGGTAGAAGATTTTAATTGTTCCCTAAGTGTGGATGAAACAAAATGATCATATGATCCAACGATTATGTCACCTCTAGCTTTAGGACCACCTTTCTTCTCTAATATAGGGGTCTTAATCCCCATAACCTGCTTTCCATTTTACCCACAACATGCTCCTTGCTTGGTGAATTATTTTTCTTTCCGTTATGTGGAGTGCTTTCTTTCACTGGAATTTGAAAACTATTATGATTAGGTTGAAAATATTGCATAAGACATGCATGATGACTACCATGCATATTATTCAATACTTTATTAATAGAATTGGGGGTACCTTGTGAATATATCATATTTGAATTTACCAGATTGAGAGAATCACTTTTTCTTGGCTTTCTTTTATCTCACTTTGTTTTAGTTTTCTTTGAATATTTTGGTATGTCCTCATCTCCCTCTGTCATCAATTTCTCTGAGTGTGTTGGTGTTTCATCATCTGCCTGTGTTTTTCAAATACCTAAATCTAATTCTACTGAGCCCCTTTTCTCACTCACGGAAGAATTTTTTGTAGTACTTTTGGCAACTGTTGGTGAACTTGAAGAGAAAACTGGTTTCACAACACAACTTTTTTTAGCTGAGAAACATGGAGACACAAGAATACTTTTCATATATACTGTAGGAGAGGGAATATTGCTAAAATTAAACACCTTATCCTGTCAAGGTGTTCTAGTGACTTCCCTTGGACAAAAATCAATAGCTTCACCTTCATTCTTCAGTTGCTTCTATTTATTTGAATTTGACTTGTGCCATTCTTTATCTAACAAGGAATCAGAATCATCAATGATATTAAATTCATCCAACATAGATTTTGGAGGTCCCACTAACATCTACTTTTCTATTGCCATGCCTAAAAACGATGGAGATCCATGTTGATACTAGAATAAGATGTATGTCTGCTGCTCAAGAATACATTCTGTATTAACCATTGTTTCCTGACAAAAACCACAGAGACAACATAACATCAACGTACACAAAATTCCATACTAAATTATAATCATAACTTTGCTAAGAAGTCAAAAGATATCCTTAATTAATGAACTTTGTATTTAGAAATATTGTTTCTTCAAATTTAAAAAAGATTGTACATTGTACAACACTTCTTTCTGTTTATCCAGGCAATTATATCATAACATATGTCACGTAGTAGAAATATATGGTACCTAAAGTAAAAAAGACAAATTTTCTCAAGAAAATAGATTTAGAAAAGAGCTTTGAAAACTATATGTTTGTCATCAAAGCTTTACTTAGTTTCACAACAAACTAGTTAGAGTTAGAAAACCAAAATCAATCATAGAAAAAGAACAGGACAATGGCCAGAGTCTCTATTCATACAAATTACAACTAAAGCTAGAGTCACTATTTACATTACAGATAACTAAAATTTAGGCAGTGGTATAACAATTAGATCTTAATAGCAGGGAAGAATCGTCAATACCATAAAAAAAATTCTACAGTATGTCACGTCTTTGGATCCAGTTTTGATCTGCATTCAACTTGAAGGAGACCTACAAGACTCACATATTTCCTAGGAAAATAAAGCACTTATCCAAGAACATTAGTTTTGTGAAGTCAGAGAAGGGTAACCTATTCTATCCCGAGAGGACTACTGGAATCAATTTCCCATGCTCGGCTAATTTTATTGATTCCAAGGGTTAAATTATTGGATGATAAATAGAAGCATGACCATTGTAGAAGACTATTAGCAAATATCAAAATCCTCTTATGGATGGAGGGAACAATTTCCTAAAGAAAAATAGGGCTATCACGGGGATCTTGAAGCACTGGATGAATTATATTCAAAACTCAAAGAGCGTGCAATAAAAATCCAAAATATTCTACTTTTCTATGCCCACAAACATGAAGGAAAATGAAATCTTAAAGGAACTTGAAATCTACACATTTCCCTTTTACAGCTCCAAAAATAAAATATTTGGAAGAAAATATGGAATCTAAATCTTGGCCAAAAATTACAATCTTCCTCTAGCTCGTAGGTCATCAAAACCCCTTAAGTTATGACAAAATCACGAAAATGAGGTTCATTGGTCCCTTGATCCACCATATCTACAAATCTAAGGAATAAATGTTGCACCATATCATTAATGATTGTCAATTTGTATCATATCTCTGGAATAAGGGGGGTGAAACTTTCTAGATATTGGACATAATAAAAGGAAACAAAACATTAACCATCATTGATTGGATAGATAATTTCTTCAATAATGGAATATTCAATAGATCTTGGAAACTTCTATTTATCTTCATAGTGGGTGAAAACTAGAAGGAAAGAATCAAAACGATCTTCAAATCCACATAGAATTCAATAAGTGAAGTTTGGAAGTGAATTATATCTAGTATCAAGGAATATATTCTACAATTCATCACCTTGGGACTAGCAAGGTACCCTAGAAGAGTCAAGACTTTCAAATACCCTATATGTAAACCCTTAGCAAGAACTAAGAGATAGAGGATTTAGGACCACCTTTTGCCCTTGTTGTAGGGGTTTTAATCCCCATAACCTGCTTTTCCCTTTTATCCACAACATGCTCCTTAAGTCCTTTCTTGGTGAATTATTTTTATTTTTGCTATGTGGAGTTTTTTTCTTTCATTGGAACTTGAAAACCATTATGATTAGGTTGAACAAACGGCATAATATCGGCATGACGATTATCAGGCATATAACTCAATACTTTATTAATAGAACTAGGGGTACCTTGTGAACATGTCATATTTGAATTTAGCAGATTGAGAGAATCACTTTTTCTCGGATTTCTTTTATCCCCCTTTCTTTTAGTTTTCTTTGAAGACTTTGGCATGTCCTCATCTCCCTCGATCATGAATTTGTCTAAGTGTATTAGTGTTTTCTCATCTGCTTGTGTTTTGCAAATACCTAAATCTGATTCTGCTAAGGCCCTTTTCTCACTTATAGAAGAATTTTTTGTAGTACTTTTTCCAACTGTTGGTGAACTTGAATACAAACACAAAACCATAACATTGTCCACTACAAAAATAACTACAATGATTAATATTTCTATGATTACAAGGATGCCTTCTTCTAATATAAAGGTAGACTTTTAGGGTGTTAATGAAACATGTTAATGAAACATACATCATTGACTCAGACACCTATTACTTCTTGTTGCAGAAATGTATCAACAGGAAAACCCAATTAGAAAGCCATAAATTCCACACCCAAATCCTCATCATGGGACTATTAACCCAAAGTGTTTTCTTGGTAACTAAGATTGTCGACATGCATGCTTATTATGGAAGTATGAAGGGAACATGCCAGGTGTTTGACAAAATTCCCAAGAGAAATGTGTCCACATGGAATGTTATTTTCAGAGGTTGTGTCAGGGATCAACACTGTCAGAAAGCCCTCAAGCTATATTACCAAACACAACAGGGAGGACTAAGTGGAGACACACCTTTCCAATTTTCCTCAAGGTGTGCGTTGAGGTTGCGACCGTGCAATAGGGAAGGGAAATCCACAGTTACATGAAACACCATGACTATAGGATATTTTGAAATTAGAAATTATGAGGAGGCAAGAAATCTACTTGATGAAATGGAGTTGGGAAGGTTGAAACCCGATGTGATAATTTGGAGCACAATGATATCCAAGTATGAGTAGAATGGTCATGACAATAGTGCAATGATATATTTTCTAAGATGCAGTTGGCTTGAGGGAAATCCAATTCAGTCACTATTGTCGATTCTCTCACTTCTTACACAAAATTAGTAGCGATGCAACAATAAAATAAATGGATGATGCATATGAAGTGTTTTTCAATATGCCATAGAGGGATATGATCTCATGGAATGTAATATTTTTTTGTTATCCATTGAATGGATATTGTGATGAGGTATTGAGACTCTTTTATCGACTCCAATATGACAAGAATCAACCCAAATGTAATTAGTGTGGTCATTGTGAGATATAATAAATCTGGTCATAGTGTTGAATCCTTGAAACTCTTCAGTTGAATGAAATTGTAGAGGTGAAGCCTAACTCTGTTACCATAACAATTATTTTTCCTTCATGTGCTAACTTTGTGTCTTTGAAGTGTGGGTATTGAAAACATGGGAATGAGGAAGATGCCCTAACACTTTTATGAAATAAAATAAGCCAACATTAAGGTAGGCCATATCAGCGTCATTACTATTTTATCTTCCTGTAGCCATGCAAGACTAGCAGATGAAGGCTAGCATCATTTTGATTGAACTAGTAGAAAGTTTGAGGTGAAGCCTAGAGTAGAGAATCATGCATGCATGGTTGACCTCCTTAGCCACTTGAGACACTTGAATGAAGCATATGTGATATTGTCAAACATCTATGATACTTCTATGGGATGATGTAGTCAACATGAGAAAGCTTATGTTAGATAAATGAATTAGAAAAAAGGAACCAACACCTCATTTTCACATATAGTTCTAGTTGCTGCTAGCTTAGGATGTTTTTAAATATATCATGGAAACTCTTCAATAGTGTTCTCGAGTTTCAATGATAATACTCCCTCTTCATTTGAATGTTTCCTCTCTGAAACCATGGAGAGGAGAGACATGGAGGAGTTACAAGTTTGCATACTTCCTCAACAACCCTCAAGGTGGTTGGATATATTTAATCATGATAAGATCCAAGCATTGGAAAATTCTTGATTGAAGCCTTATGTTGTAAAAGATGAATTCAGCAAGCAAGTCCTGGCCAAGTTTGGGACTTTGTTGAGGAGTTTTGGCAAATTTCGAAATTAGCTCATGTTTTTCTACAGTGTTTGGTTATATAAAATAAATGGAGAAAAGAAAAAGGCTTTTTCAGGGAAACAAGCCAGACTAATAGATGCCAAAATTTGGGTTATTGGTTTGAAAACAAGAATTTCATTGTCAAGCAAATTGGATGGAGGGGCCAGCAAGGGAACATGACAAGTTTTTACCTCATGCTTGCATATTTTGTGGGCTTGCTTGTCTGTATTCAAGGTGGTTTTGTGGTCAAAGAACCCTAGAGGAGTGCATGATTTGGTCCCGCAACATATTTTGGGAGGCACTATAGTTGTTTTTGGTGGGATTCTTTCTTATTCAATTGAGGACTATGTCATGACAAGTCTAAACTGAGAAGGAAATGAATTCCATGGATGTTATAGGGATTTTACAAGAGGCTGCAAGGTATGGGAGAATATGGAAGTGAAGATATGCTTTTAATTGATATTTCAAATGTGACCAAGCTTAAAAATCAAGATGGTTTTGGTGTAGAAGGACAAAAAAAACAACAACAACAAAAAATGGAGACCTTGTGCACCTCTAGAAAGCAGTTCTACGTTGCATCACTTCTATTGTAGCTATTGCAAAACTCTCATATATGATTGAACACGAGAGGAACATGATCACAACATTATTTTCTTTCCCTTTATTCTCTTCACCTATGAATTTAATGGCAAGTAAAATCATCATTTTCTTCTTTTATTTGAGCATTATATGGAAGGCTTCATGTAACTTTTCACAAGGTGCCAAAATTTATTTTCAAGAGAAGTTGTTCAACAAGCCCTGATTAATAAGTCCTACCAGATCCTGTTACAAATAATACTTGAATATATCATTCCAGAAATTCTCCTCCTTCCAGATTCTAAATCATCGTATCTTTTCCCAAGATAATAAATGGCAAGTGATTCTGTAAGAAAGATATTTGAGATGGTAGTTAGAGCATCTAGAAAGGTTTAGGTATTGGAAAGGTGCTTCCATAATTGAAACAAGGTCGAAAGGTATGCTTGATATACTTGAAGAATTATTGAACTTCTTATAATTTGTATATTTTCGAATGGATGTGAGCACTTTAACATTAGAAAAGCATCATTGAATAAATAACTTCAGTGGCATAGATAAAGAAATTTTTATTTTTCTTATTTCAAATAAAACCAGGGGGTATAAATGCATGCTTTAATGGGTCCATAGTGTAGTTATAAATTCTTGGGTTATATACATTTCAAAACAACAAAAAGAGGTGCTACAGATGTAAGTATCACCTAGGCTTACAACAAGGTAATACCAACACTCTATGCTTCAACTTCCCTTGATTGTTGCATAAAGGCTTCTTCTTTTATCTCTCTTTCTATTTCTAATTCTAATTCTTTGTACATTACAAGCATATTCAATGTAGCTTGTGAAGAGGATTGTTGTGAGTTATGGGCTTATTTTTCTGCTAATAGAGGGACTTATGACTGACTTAGTATATCTATATGATGTGGTAATCCACAAAAACTGTTGTGTATGCAGGTGAGTATTGAATCACTGATATATTGATGAATTTCTAGACACTAATATACAACCACATAGAAGCATGTAAGCCACATGAAAGGCTGCAATTCAATCTCACAACAACATAATACACAAATGGAATCGCACACAATATAGAAATAAAAAAGTACATAATGGAGGAAAACACACTAAACCAGTGGGTTATTTAACGGCTAACCTTCAAAGCATTTACATACATGCCTTAATGGGTCCTTACTGCTGTTATATATTTCTGGGTTCTATACTTTTTAAAACAAAAAAAAGATGAGCCTACAGGTTAGTCTCACATAGGCTTACAATAAGGTCTTACCAAAAATCAATGCTTCAATCTCATCTCTTTCCCTTCATTTTTTCCCAATGGCTTCTTCGTTTTCCATTTTTTCTCTTCCCCTCTTTTTTTGTCTTTGTTTTTTTTCCTTTTTTTAAGTCATAGAGAACACCTCTCCTTTTCCCTCAAAATCATGTTATCTCCCTGGGTAAGAGGGAATAATATTAGTCAATTATTTTCTTCATCAAGATATGCAAGAAGCAAAGAATTGCTAAGTGTTGTCAATATCACTTCTGTATATACATATATATACTACTGAATAGAGCTATGAGGCTCCTATTGATCTAGTCTTGACTTTCAAAAAGAAATTGGCACTATTCCCTACATGAAGGGATCCTTGATTAAGATTAAATATTGAGCTTCAGGAACTCTTGGGGGCCTGGGGTAATCATTGAGCTATGAGTGACCATAGGGTGAGTGGTTCACCTTCCCCTATTGGTGCACTATCTACAGGGTGAGTGGTTCACCTTCCCCTGTGATACCCCATGGTCGTTGACATGTGTTTAGGGTGAGCGGTTCACCTTCCCCTACGATTGCAGACACATGTATGTAGGGTGAGTGGTTCACCTTCCCCTACTGATGACATATGCATAGGATGAGTGGTTCACCTTCTCCTATGGAATATGAGCAGGATGAGTGGTTCACCTTCCACTACTAATGACATATGCATAGGATGAGTGGTTCACCTTCTCCTATGGCATATGAGCAGGATGAGTGGTTCACCTTCTCCTATGGATATCCCAATGAGAGATGCATATAGGCATCTGTTGACATGTCAGTGGGACGTGGTTCATCCTTTCCCCACATGTAGGATGCTCATCCCTATGATTATTGGTTGAAATGTAGGTGCGATTCAGTTCATCCTTTCCCCATGATTGATTTTTATGCCTTGTGTTTGTAGGACATGGTTCATCCTGTCCCTACTCTCGGTGATTTGCATATGTAGGATGTGGTTCGTCCTTTCCCTACATGTGATTGAGATGTGTGATTGTAGGATGTGGTTTGTCCTTTCCCTACGTGTGATTGTGATGTGTGATTGTAGCATGTGGTTCATCCTTTCCCTACGTATGGTTTTGAGCAGGATGCGATACATTCTTTCCTTGCTATTGATTCAGTATCATCCTACCCATGTAGTCTAGGACACATGGGATGTACCTCTCATTTGGCTAATGATTTGGGAAAAGTGGTTAGGGACCATAGCACTACCAATGGACACATCTATTTTTTCCATGCTCCCAATGAGTAGGATGCATGGTGTTCTTCAACTTGATCTGTGATCAAGTCTGATTGAGGTTTTACCTCTGGGCTAACTTTTGTCAATAGAGAGTGATAAATTATTGTGACTCACTCTTGATCAATTCTTCTTCATTATTACATCAGTTTTCAATAGAGCATAGATGGGATTCAGATATGGTTCATTCTGTCAAGATGGATTTATGATCAGTGACAATGGCTAATGGTTTGACAGGTGGAATTCTTCCTAGTTGAGAGGGAGTGCTAAAATTGGAAACTAGGGACAAATTCCACTTTGGTATTCTTCTTTGAGGAAGATTATTCTGGCATTGAATTCCTATTTTAGAGAGGTCCAAAATCGACCTTAAGATCACCAAATTTGGATAAGGAAAAATATTTATTTACTTAAAATAAATTCTACAAGTCATGACCTTATTAAGGTGGGAAAAATGAAAATTTGCCTCCAAAATGTTAAGGTCAGCTTCGCCTCCATAAGGACAAATTGTTATATATATAGGTGTCCTCCATTCTCATTAGACACATCAACTTGCTTGGATAAGGTTTGAGGTAGTTGAGGTCTTGATGGAGGTTGATGGACTATTTGTTTCTGGGTTAAGGGCTGAGATTCTTCATGATAGACAGTCGCAAACCTAGATGGATTAGTATGGGAACTTTGTTAGCCCGATTTCTATAGCAGAAAGGAAAGTTCAGGTTGTTTGGAGTAAGTGTGGGTCTATTTTAGAATGGTTTTGAGATCATTTCAGGTCCGAGTTTGAAGCAAAGACTGCAGCCTTGAATGAGGATTGATCTCACAATAAAGCTTGAAGCAGGCCACACTTATCTAGGCCACTTCTAGCCAAATACATATTTGTTTAGAAGGTCGAGTATCTTCTAAAGAAAGGTCATTTTCTATTATTTTTTATCAACAAGCTGTATGGTTCGTTTTTGAATCATGGAAGAAGGTTAAGGGGCATCTAATTGTTGCATGGTCTGTTTGAAAGAAGGCCACAGTTCATAAAAGGTCTATCGAGTATGAAAAGGGTGTTGTAGTTGTCTTTTCTTGTGCACTAACTAGTATTTAGTACTGCAAAATAGAAGACTCTAGCCCTTGGTTCCAGAGTTGTCATTTGATTGATTCATCTTTGTGTTTAAGGGATTTGATATAGGATATTCAACTTGGCAAGTCAATATTGACTTTAAATCATTGTACTCTTTCTCTTTCTCTGTTGAATTTTTGACAATTAATAATAAGAAGATTTAATGAAGGGTTTTCCCCATCTTGGGGTTTTTCCCTAGCTTGTGCCATATTCTTGTGTCCTTCTTTCTTGGCTTGTCTTCAACATTTATCATGCATGTTATTTCATTAGTTACTATACATGATTTTTAATGGATTAATGGGAAAATGAATGGATGAAGTAACTAACTGAAGAAAATGACATGTTATCTCAAAATTAACAATAGGACAGAGATAGATGGTTTTCCATGTAATGGAAGTATTCATCTAACACAACGTGATGATATCGATTTCAAGTAGCTAAAATCATTCCTTCCTATTCTATTGCTTACCACTTAACAATTTATGGAACTTGGCATTGAATCTTATTCATTTCTAGTCCAGTCTAGTCTACCCTAGTGGTATATGTTGTATTGACATTACTTTCTTGTTGTTGGAGATCTATCTCTGGAAATGGAAACTCCACTTTCAATAGACATACCAATTGTTGCAATACTGTAAACCATTTTGCATCTATTGTTTAACACAATCAGTTGGAGTATAAATAAATGATGTACACAGTGAGTTTCATTAAAGATGTATGTGGATGGTGCTCATTGATTTTCATATGGATACATATGGTGTATGGAAAGTAAAGTCTCATAGCATCATACTGCAACTCAACAAAAATTGTACCTTTCAACCAGTGTTTCTTGAAGGCAAGATGAAGGTAGCAATGGTTTTGAATAGGTTGCATATGAATTTGACCGAATGCATTAAGCATATGGATGATATTGGTGTCCAAGAAATGGATAATAATAGATATGTGGTGTTATCACTCAGATTTTCCTAGAAGTTGTAAGAAGAGGAAAGGGGTCCGAGGTAACCACAAACCAACTTTTAGACACAAAATCTAGCCAATCTATGTCCAGAAAGGGCTCTCTCTTTAGGATTTAGCTTTGTTTTATAAGGTTTTAGGCTAGTTATGAAAGCTTTGGGATTTGATTGAGTTTGGTGGTGAAATTCAATAGCAGAGGGTTGGAACTGAATAGTTCAAGCCATTGGGCTAATGGAGTCAAAAGAAATGGCTCAACTAGATTTGGTTTCTCAGAAAAGGATGATTTCACAGGGCAAGATAGCTAAAACAGGGATAAAATAGTAACTTGATAGGATGGGATGGGCTTAAAAGGTATGAAGGGAAATTAAGAATCCTTCAACATGTTTTAAGAGAAAAGAACTTGAATGATCACCAGTAAAGAGCAACTAAGAATTCTTTAGTAAATGATCAAAATGATTAAACTAGGAAACAAGAGCAATTAAGAATTCACTGTTTATGCTAGTTTAGAAGAAAACATCAAGAATATAAACGATTGAAAACAGTTTGCACTGAAGCACTTTCTGAGTTAAGCTTTTTCATTTAAGTATTTAGATATGAAACATAATTGAAATATTCAAACAAGAGAACAATAACACATGAGTTATAAATACTTATTTGTCCAATGTATTACACATGAATCCTGTGAAAAGTCCTTTGTATTAATTCTTCCTCCAGCCAGCCATGAAAGATTTGTCCAACATCACTTTATTCCAAAATAATCAGTCTTACAGCAATGTCTAGGATCCACCTTCAATACTCTGAATGAGGGTGTATTTATACAAAAAATTTACACTAAAATATCTCATAACAAAGTGAGATATAATCTGAGATGACTAACTAGAAGTTACATGAAGATAGGGCCAGATGGTATCATTGATAAAAAATAGAAGCAAATTAATGGTTTGTTGTCCCTATTCTTGAGAGTGTGCTGGAGTTAGGCCCTATGATTTGGCATCTTGCTATCTTTGATGTAATTCTATGTTCGATGATATGTTTTTATCTTCCTGCTGATACACTTTACCTGCACCTGATACTCTTTACCTGTTTGATCTCTGTTCATCCTCTTTACCCTCATTCACTGTAGTAAAAATCAAAATTTATCTTTTACCAAGGATAAATTATAAAATTTCCAGCATTTCTTCCCACCATTTTGGCTGTGGTATTCTGGTTTTTTGAAGCTTTCTGAGGGTTTCATCTGTTTTTGTGTACCTGAAGAATGTAGGTTGAATTGGGAACAAGTTCTTTAGTTCATGCTTGACATAGAACAGGTTCTCTAGGTTTTCATAGAGAACTCTGCCTGTAGGGAGTACTTTTATTCATGATGCACTTGTTGATGAACTTGCTTGATTGCCTAAATATTGATTCAATTTATCCACATAGTCTATATGCCTCATTAATTTGTCATTAATCACTAAAGGACTAGGTAGCCCTTTACTCTGCAAAAGGGCAAATTTCTCCATAAAAGCATTAGTCTCTGCCTGCATGTCATGGCATCTTCTTTCTAAATTTTACATCAAAGTTCTTTTGGTTAATACCCTTTTGATTTCTAAAATGGTCCCTATTTTGTCTTCAATTCCAAGTTCTTCAAGCTGGTACTTATTCTTAATATTTAGAAAATTTATGAGCTTGTTGGCTTCCTCAGGCATTCTTCCTAATTTTGCTCTTGTCCTTTGGCTTTCTTCTTGGGCTGCCTTTACTAGATCAATATGCTCAAAAATTATTTGAATTGATGGCCAAACATCATTTATTGACTGAGTGTTGTTGGCCCAAATAATTTTCTTAATTTTTTCCAGAGGCTTGTCAAAAGTAAGATCCTTTTCTAATGATTTTACCTTATTCTCTAACCCTTTAATTTCCCTGGTCTTTTCTAAAACATTTATCTTTGAAAGATCATAGCTATGTTCCAAGGTAACATATTGCTCTTTTACCTTTTGTAGCTATGAAACTTGGAGTTTCAACTCCTCCATTGATTTTATTAGTTCTTCTATACCCAAATTGGCAGTACTGCCCTGTGATGTTCCTGTTGTTGTTGTACCTGTGACCACCTCTGTTGTGGCTGCTAGAATGTTTGGTGCCAGAGTTGTTCCAAGGTAGATGGGACTGCAGTCGAGACAACTGGTATCACATTGGGAGGCTGAGAGGTCAACTCTCCCTGCTTGTCCTTCAATGCTTTTTCTAGTTATTGTTTAGTCTCATTCAGTTGTTCATTAAGTTTTAAGAGTAAATCTATCAGCTCTTCTTCAGATTTTTGCTTTATGATCTCAGCAGTCTGTGGATGCCTTGAAGGAGGCAACTTTAGCTGCTTCCTTAAGGAAGCAATATCTTCATCTTTCTATTTTATTAAGGCTGTAGCCTTAACATATTTGGGATCATGACCCAATCCAATAATTATTTCCTCTAAAGACTTTATTATGTTATCTTTAGCCTGGGAGGAGGCTTTCTCCAACTGTAATTGAACAGTTGTATTATCCAAAGAATTTTGCAGCCCTTGGGCCATCATAGCCTTACCATTCAAGGTGGAATAAATCATCTCTCCAGTTTTTTTTTGCAATTCAATTTGATCCAAAGGATAAATATCCTTTTCCATGACCTCAAAATTGATCCTGAGATAGTCTGCTACTGATTGAGGCTATTGCACCTTTGGTTTGAAAAAGCTCATTATCATTTTGCCTTCTTTGATGTCATAGGCTGACATCAATCTCTGTTGATTGGTGGGGGCCATTTTCAAATATTGATTGTAAACTTGAAGCCTCAATGGATCATTCCTGGCTTTTATTTATGTAATTTTTTTCTTGATATCTGAGGCATCTTTTCCCGGTGGCCTGAAAGATGATACCTTTTCACTTTGTTGTCTTTCTAGCTCTTGTCTTTGTGAACTAGTGGATGTTCCTCCCACTGGAAAAGTTTGTTGGATATCTACCCCTTCTCTCCTCTGACTATCTGTAGTCTCTTCAACAAATTCCTCTTCTGAAAGGGGATTTAGCCTTTTCCTTTTTGCACTAGGTTGTCCTGAAGGTCCACTAGCAGGGGTAGCTGTTTCCCTATCCCTCTTTTTATTTCTTTTCTCATTTAGAGGAGTTTGCAAAATTGGAGGTTCTCCCACCTTCCCTGAGTGGGAGGAGTATGTATTTGGGCCTGCTCCTTGGAAGTTTCTGGTTGTTTCGACATTATGGATTGCTCTGTAACTTGGATGTTGGTCTTTGGTTCCTTGCCTTTGGATGTTCCTGTGGTTGGTGTTATGGTTTCCTGTGATGGTTGTTGAGAGGTTCTAGCTGTAGATGCACCAATTTATGACCTTTGTACCTGCCCAAAAGAATCCAAGTCAAGTGTTTTCTAAATATCTCTCATAACATTCTCAATATTGACCTGTTCACTATCAGCTTCTACTAGGGTCCCTTCCCTCCATTCATTCATATTGGTAAATTGTTCAATCTCTGGGATTCTATGGTGTATATATGGTGACAGTCTGTTCTTCATTCTTCTATCACAGATAATTCTATTAGGGTCATATGGCCTCCAACCAAAAGTTTTGTGCAACTTAAGATGATCTTCTAGAATTTTCTCTGCTTCTCTCCATGCTTCCCTATCGTTGTAGACAAAAGGGCCTAACTGATTTTTTATTCTGGGTTGAGCTTTCTTTTTGGCTTTATGAAAATGGACCAAGTCTAAATGTATCATTTTTCTGAAATATTCCAATGAAAACAGTCTCTTTGGAACATATTTTGGTAACTTGAAAGGGCAGAGCTCACACCCATATACCCTGATTTTTGTATGGTTCTTGTATAGGTACCAATCACCTATTTTGTACTGCTTGGAGAGCTGTAGGATCCTCTTGATGTCACCACTGATCCTGGGAGGGGAAACCCCTGTCAATAAAGTGGTTGTTGGATGAACAAACTGATTAATGAACTCATTGTATGAGTAAGGGGACTCAAGGGTATTGTTAACACCCAGGTTGTTCTCTTTGACTCCTAAGAGAATACGGCCGGGGTAACCACTAACCAATCTTTGGGCTACAGCTTCTAGCCCAGCTGTAGTCAGAGAGGGCTCTCTCTTGTAAGGTTTGTCACTGCTTTTAGTGAAGGTTTTAGGCTAGTTATGAGATGAAATTTTTTGGTTGTTTCTGTGTTTGGTTGGGAGGATGCTTCTGACTTCTTTAAAGTTTATCTGCAGGTGAGATTAATCCATTGGGCAATGGGGTCTTGGAGAGTTTTTCTCTTGAAGTCTTGATTTTGGTGATGGTGTAGCTACAGGGCCTGTGTGTATTCTATGAAACAAAATGTAAATAGTGAGAGTGAGGTGAAAACAACCAGCAAAGAGCAATTAAGATTTCTTTACTTAAGCTGAATATTGTAAAAGAGGTTTGTTATCTAGGAGCAATTACTTGAATTCCTAAAACAACAACGCACTGTGATGATGTAGTATTAAAGGTAGCATTGAAGAATTACTCTTTAAATACTCTACCAGAAGAAAACATATAAGATAGCTTAGATTGAGTTCAGGGTAGCCAATGACCAAATCCTGAGACTATTCTTTTTCCTTACTACCTAGATTTTCAAGTGTATAGAAAAACATGGAAAACATATGGAATAACGATGATCACAGGTGAAATAAAGAGCCATGAGGAAAACTTATTGAGCCATGAAATACACAGGAATCCTGCAACTTTGAGCCACAC
>APFE030875707.1:0-14437 GCA_000404065.3 Pinus taeda
TATGTATCAGTCAGGAAGGATACAATTTACATTAATCATTCATAGGACAAATGGAAATGGAACCATAAGAGTAGTCATCTATCTTTATTAATCAGAACATAGAGTAAGGTACAACCGAAGTCCTGACGCTGAGTCCTTCCCTAGAGGGTCCAACTAGCATGTCTTCCAAGCATTCACCTTTGAAGCAAATCTCCCAAGTCAAAAGGTCTCTCTCTCACATACAAGGCAACAAGCTCATAACCTTTCTCAAGCTCAAAACAATCCTCACACAACACACCAAGGCCTACAAAGAGCAGCACTAAAATGCACAAAGAATTCCTCAATCAAAGTCTATATGTTCCAACTATCTAACTCAAAACTAGCTGCTCATGGCAATGGAGGAGGCTTATAAAGGAGAAGGAGTCTCCATGAATAGACAAAGGATGAGATTTCCTCCAAGAAAAGTGGGTGGTCAGTCGAACAGACATGCCAGAGAAAGGATGGCGACCTCAACAATGCTAACAACCAGTTCTGGAGGGATCTGGAAGGCTGGTTGTTAGAACAAATTCGCCCAAACAGGATCAGCGCGGAAAATCCGTGAACTGCCGCGCTGACATCGCAAACCGACGTAGAAGAGGTCTCGTCAGCGCGAAAAGGACAAATGGAGAAGGCGCTGTTCGTAAAAATGGGACCAGCGCGGAAAAGACGTGTGCTTCCACGCTGGCAGCGCAACAGATACACTGACCTCCGCCCATCAGCGCAGTTATTTCATTAACAGTTGCGATGATCCATTTGACTTAGGAAAAAAGGGTTTTTTAGCCATTTGGGGAGCATGAGTATAGGTGAATGTGGTTTTATGGCACAGTAAGGAGACTGACATGATGGCGGTGACATTTTACTGTGTAACAGATGCCCCCTAAAGCATGAAGCCCGAGAGAGTGGGAGGGGTGAAATGCTTTACGAGACTGCTGGACTGGAGCACCACTGGAGAGAACCTGCAGGCGGATACAACTGATAGTTCAATTACATGTAGTCTAGGCATGGGCGCAGCCATCCAAAAGACATATAGAAAAAAGGTCTATGGCGTGGACGCAGCCACCCAGCTGAGAAGACCAAAATGATAAGAGGTATGGTCGCAGCCATCCTTAAGAAAACTCAGGTATGGTCGCAGCCATCCATCAATGAGTCATGTAATGATGTCCCACAAAATCGCAGCCTGGTCCACAATGGACTAGAACCAGGGTCTTGCGCTCCATCCAAGTCCGAACAAAGTACAAGTTCAAACATGTGAATATATGTGTCGAAGTGAATCATCTTGAACATTCGTCTGATTACCAGCCCAATGAATAAAGCTGTTAACAGACGCGAGAGGGCCACCAATAAAGACGAGGTCCTCAAGGTTACTATAGGTACAATCCACGGCATGCGAATGAATGAATCGATGTCGAACATCCGCAGAATCATTCGATCGGAGGCCAATGATGAAAACCTCGCGTCGAACACGAAGAACCTGCCATTAGGGCATGCAGGCCCCAAGGTACCTGAAGGGAGTCTCTAGATCACTCCTGGATAATGAGTTGGAGTCGACAGGAAATGATATTTATCGAAGGTGGGCCATAATGTTTCCCACATCATCGACGCGAGACGGGTAGAGACAAGTCTATTTTGCGTGAAGTATCAGAGGGAGGTTGTACATGCAGAGGTCAACTTCTCTTGAACATATCGGCGGCACTATGACGGATTTGGCAGTATTTGGGAGTCAAATGATCGGGGGTCACAATGAGAGGACAATGAGCAGATGAGCGGCCAAATAGGATAACCCAAACCCATGGAGGCAAAAAGTGAAATGAGATGAGATGTCCCCACCCAGACACGAATGCAAACAGTGCCATGTTCAAGAGCGACATACTGCCGATGACGACGATTACGGTTCCTTTATTTCCCCCACCATTTCTGGCGAGTACCCCGATTATTTTTGGATGACAAGCTTGACGGGGATAGCATATGCTTGAAGAGGCGTCATTTCGACGGGTCCCGATGTCATTTAGTTTTAACGAGTCTGACAAAGGAAGAACTCGGCGTCTTTTCATGTTTAGAGAGTTTGAAAAGACAGCTGAAAAGGAAACTCCAGGGGGTTGCTTTTTCGTACAGTTGTGTCTCTCGAGCCCGAAAAAGTATAAAACGATGCTCGAAAGAACCGCCCGATCATTACGACCGAGGAGTACTTTTCATAAGTAGTGATATCGACCTGAAAAAGTAAAAAAGCGGTTGACATCACGTCGCTTTAGAGCCGATAACGAGCGCGAAACGACAAACGCCCGGCAATCTTTGTTGTTTAAACGGTCCAAAAAGAGCTTTAAAACGACCGCCTCTCGTTCCTTTTAGACGAGCTGAGAGGAAGCTTGGCAATCTTTTCTTGTTTTATGTCGGAAAAGAGCTTAACGACGACATTTTCAGAACCAAGTGTATAGGAATCCACCGCGACAATGCTGGTCTCAAGGATCTGCACATGACAAATACCCGCATAAACCTGTTCGATACGTCGAAAAACCACACTAAAATATGCATTAAGACATAATTCAACACATCTAGATGAGTTTATGGCAAAATTATAGTAAAAAACCCATACTTATAAGGAAATTTAACCAAATTTGGAAATTTAACTATAAATAGGAGGTTTGTAAAAACATTTTTACCATTTTACCATTGGAGCTCTGGAGGACGTGAAATTACTACAAAGTTGACGGAGCTGATTCTCCCTCATCTGGACGCTGATTTCCGAACCGTTTGTTCCAGGTAGGTTCCTCTTGCTTTGCCCTGCATTTTGATTATGTTTTTACTTGTTTTGACCGTAAGATTTGGCCATTTGGCCAAAATCTTTGCGCGTTGGAGCGCTCTCGGTCAGCGCGGTTTTCCCCATCGGGACCGCGCTGATCGGGCTTTCCAACACGTAGCCCAATCTGGGTCAGCGCGGAAAAGACGTGTCCTTCCGCGCTGACCCAGTGAAAAACACACGGGGCGGCCATTTTCAGCGCGACTGTTTTAGAAACAGTCGCGCTGGCGCCGAGAAATATGATTTTTTAAAATTTAAATAGTTCTAAGCAATTTTTCCACATGCATGATTCTAAAAGGGTCTTGGGTGCTTTGCAGGGCAAAATGGTTGTCACTTGGCAAGAGAGGGACCACGATAATGAGGATATGGCTGCCTTGGCCGATGCCGGATGCCGCAATGCCATGCGGGCATGCGGTTTGATGAAATTCTTCCGCACTCCGAGACTGCGAGCTCAGCCAGACCTGCTAGAGCTACTGGTCCGAGCTTGGAACCCAGTGGATGGGAAATTCACCATCCGAGGCCGTGATATCGAGTTCGACTCGAATGACATATATTTTTTGACTGGGTTGTCCCGCCGAGGACCGGTGCCCATTCTGGAGGGGCAGCGTCCTAGCGGCGAGACGCTAGATCGACTGATGGCTCGTGTCTGCCCATGGGCGTCTAAGACACGGAGTGGGAAATGCAGCATTCCATCGGTGGGTGTCGGCGAGCGTGCCGACATAGTCCTCCGCACTATTCTCTTTCTGGTTACGCGGGCAGCGGGGAGCTTGGCGAACCATGAGGCCTCCAAGGCCAATCTCCTACTTGCTCTAGATTGCCTAGAGCCCACGATCTTCAACTGAGCGACTGCTGTGACAAACAGCATAAAGAGGCAACTGAACAACTGCCAACGTGGAGAGTCGAAGCAGTTCGATTACGGCTCTATTCTGCTTCCGCTGATGTTCGAGCGGGTGCCGGCCCTACGTTTACAGACCATGGTGCTAGACCCGCCACGCAACGCGCGAGAGACGAGGGCCACCAGGTGGGCCCGAGTCATGCCTCGCGGAGGTGGTGGACGATCAGTGTCCTGGGGTCTTTGTTTCAGAGAGTGGCTAGAGAGCCAGGTTATCTTCGTCGAGGACTAGCCGTACGCCGGTATCGACTTCCAAGGAGATCCGGATATGCCGCTGCCTGCGGGAGAGCAGTGGGATGACGGAGGTATGACACTTGATTTTTCATTTTTGTTTATATGATGTTTTTGTATTTTTGATGTACATGTCCTAATATATGCTCTTGCCGTGCAGATGTGGACCTGCGAGACCTCTCGGCCTAGCTCCAGAGGCGCGGAGGGCAGATCAGGATGCCGGTGCCTTGGCTTTGGCTCCTGCGGGAGGTAACCAGGCAGAGACTGTGATCCGCAACCTGGAGGGGTTGCTGGCAGGGATCCCTGATTTCCAGGGGATCGAGGAGGTTCCATTGGCTGCACAGGTTCACACAGTGGGCGTGGAACCCAGGATGCACCACCTGTTGAGGCGGGTGGCACGAGCGGCGGCTGCCTACAGAGAGAGGGACCCACCACAGTAGTCGCCTAGGTTTTATTTCCACTGTTGCTATTTTTTGAGAGACATACGTCTCAGATGTACTGAGAACACTTTGAGACACATACATTTATTTTTGAGCGCCTTAGTGTGCCACCCGATATATATATATACATGGTGTTTTATTGTATCTTATGCTTCTTATGTTTATGGATTTACATGTTTCGCAAACGTCTGTCTAATACATAGTTAGCCAATGCATCAGTTACAACATTAAGTCTTCTTGGAATGTGATGATAAGTAATGTAATCAAAATCTCTTTCCAATAACTTAACACGTAAATACAACCTTAATATGCGATGGTCTCTGACGGAATATTGCCCATTGAGTTGGTGAACTACAAGCTGTGAATCCAGATTTACGAGCAATGAGCGGATTCCGAGGTTGGTCGCCTCGGCCAATAGTTCAATCACTGCGCTATATTCAGCTACATTGTTGGTCGTGCAACCTAGACACACGCCTTGAATGTCTACCAACTCACCATGAGGATCGTAGATCACCCATGCCGCAGATGACAGGTTACGAGTGCTACGGGAAGCACCATCAGCGAAACCAACGTAAGGTGATTCAGACATCTGTTCAGAAGCAAGAGACACAATAAGCAGCAATCATGCCAGCTCACTAAGACAAGAATCAAACAAACACGCACACACACAAAACACACTAAAAAGGCATATGCATGTAAATAAAATGGAAGAGTGCCTGGACTCAGGCATAATATTTTTTAAGATATAGCCCATTACGGGGCCGGTCCAGGGGATTTCCTTCGTAATCAATCAGCTCGTAGGCTCCCTTTTGCAAAACTCTTTTTACAATATAGGGTCCGTGCCACATTGGCTCGAGTTTACCTGCTCCTAGTTTGTCACTAGCTTGATCGTAGAGCAGGACCGAGTCACCTTCGGCGAAAGAGCGTGGACTAACGGAGTTGTCGAAGTGAGTTTTCACTCGCTTCTTTTGAGCTTCTATAGCAAGGGAGGCTAGGCGGCGAGTCTCATCTAGCCTTTCCAGGTAGAGAAGTCGTTCTTCCGCAGGGGTAGTTTCGGGAAGTAACTCGACGGCTAATTTTAGCGAAGGAATTTCACACTCAATTGGAAGGGTTGCCTCCAGCCCATATACTAACTAGAAAGGAGTGAAGCCGGTGGCATCCTTCACCGAGGTCCGGTAGGCCCACAATGCGGAAAACAACATCAAATGCCAATTTGACTTGTGCATGCCGACAGTTTTCTGAAGCATCGTGACCAAGACTTTGTTCACGGCTTCAACCTGACCGTTGGCCTGAGGATAGTATGGAGATGAACTATCATGCCTAAGTCCAAGTTGGGTTGTTAATTCGACCATCATGTGATTACGGAAGTGTTTTCCGTGATCGGTGACAATGGCTTGTGGAACTCCAAACCGAGCAATAACATGATTGAAAATAAATTGTGCCGCCGTGTGACCATCTTCAGACAATGTAGGCATCGCCTCGGCCCACTTTGTAAAGTAATCGACAACAACGATAATATAACCGTGCCCCCCGGCCGAGCGAGGGTTACATGTCACATAATCGATGCCCCACTTAGCAAAGGGGCCAACAGTCACTACGGGGTGCAGAGGTGCAACGGGAGCACGCATCTTCCTCTGGTGGATCTGGCATTCGTGGCATGAGCGGACTGCGAGAATGCAATCCTTAAAGATAGAAGGCCAGAAATAACCAGCGCGAAGGATTTTCTGTGCTGTAGCGTATCCAGACATATGACCGCCACAAGTGCCGGAGTGGCAGTCATTTAAAACTCTTTCTGCTTCTTCGAAGGTGAGACACCGACGAAGAACTGAATCAACCCCAAGACGGTATAGGGTGTCCCCAATTATGCGATAAGGCTGGGATTGGTGACGGATCCGCCGACGAGCATCTTTCGAAGCTTCGGGGCGGAAGGAGGACGTCTGTAAATAGACGATGATGTCCCCATACCATGGATCGAGGGTACTGATCAGGAACAGAGTTTCATCTGGGATTGATTCCTCGATCTGCGAGGGAGCAGCGACGGATGGCAAAGAGCATAGCAATTCAGCAAATACCAGTGATTTCTTGGACTTGGCTGCAGTAAATTCCAAGTCAAACTCTTGGAGGATCACGATCCACTTTGAGTATTTGCCCCCCAGTAATTGTCGTGAGAGAATATATGTCATGGGGTTGCAGTCTGAAATCACTGTGGTAGTGCGCAACAGAATATAGTGGCGGAATCGTTGGACGGCGCAGACTGCGGCGAGAGCCAACTTCTCGACATAGGCATATCGAGTTTCCGTATCTAATAAGTTGCGACTAAGATAGTAAATGACATGCTCGATGCCATGATCGTCGTCTTGGACCAGAACCATGCCGATAGTAGTATCAGCAGCAGCCAAATAGAGCGTATAATCACGGTGATAATTCGGAGGCTGCAACAAAGGGGCGGAGACTAGGAGTGTTTTTAGATGAGCAAACGACTCTTCGGCAGTGGCATCCCATCGGAATGGAGTGTCACGCTTTAGTAACCGGGTAAATCCCTTTGCTACTTCGGCATAATTTGGGATGAATCGTCTTAAGAAGTTTGCTTTTCCCTGCAAACTTTGTAATTGCCGCAAAGTTGCAGGTGGAGGAAGATTCACGATTGCTTCGACTTTTAAAGGATCCAGTCGGATGCCTGCTCGGGAGATGATAAACCCGAGTAGTCGACCTGATTGTACGCAAAAGACACATTTATGTGGATTCAAACGGATATTGTAGTGTCTACAACGGAGGAAGATTTCGCGAAGGTGCGATGGATGGTCCGCACGTTTAGCTGAATGGGCCGGGAGGTCATCCAGATACGGCTGTACAATGTGTCTTATATCATGAAAAGCATATGACATTGCACGTTGGAAAGTAGCGCCGGCGTTTTTGAGACCGAAGGGGAGCTTCTTATAGGAAAAAGTACCCCAGGGACAGATGAAGGCGGTCTTGTGTTGGTCTGCCGGGGCAATGTTAATCTGGTTGTAGCCAGAAAAACCGTCCATGAACGAATAAATTTCACTACCCGCGCATTCATCGATAAGTTGGTCGATAAAGGGAGTGGGGTAGTTGTCCTTTGGACATGCTCGGTTGATATCACGGTAGTCAACACAGACACGAATGGTGCCCTGCTTTTTATCAACAGGGACGATGTTTGAAACCCACTCTGTCAGAGGGATGGGATAGATGAATCCTGCTTTGAGAAGTTTTTCCACTTCTGCCTTAATGGCTGCCGCCTTGCGGGGGTGCACGGGGCGCAAACGCTGCTGGACAGGTTTGGCTCCGGGATACGTTGGTATCTCATGCACGACTATAGACGGATCAATGCCGGGCATTTCTTCATAAGACCACGCAAAAACATCGCGAAATTTGCGAAAAAGAGCAATGTAAACTTGAATCTCCTCCGGAGTGCACGTCACTCCAATGAAAATATTCTCGACGATCCCTGGTTTGACAGAGATGTCGATCGATTGAGTTTGCGTAATGTTCCCTAAGTTTCCTTCTGACGTTGAATAGACTTGAATAGGCGTCTGAAGGGGTTGGGAAGGGAGACAAGAGGCAAACCGCGCGAGACACAGTATAGTTTCCTGAGAGGGTGGGAGAAAGGAAGAACGATGGTGGAGAGAGGACCACGGTCGTTCGTCCAGAGACATTGTCTCTATAATTGCCTCGTCGGAAGGAAATGTTTCCTTTAATGGATCCGAAGAGGTGTGTTCTCCAACCCAAGGAGGAAAATCATCTGAATCAAGCGCCCCACTCGGGACGGTGGGTTCTATATAAAAGGCCGATGCAGCAACGATTTCAACGTAGTTGAGCTCGGCTGGGCTCAACGGCATTGCCTCGCCCCAAGGTTCTATCTGGTCGATGGATGGGAGGATCCAAGGGTCAGAACGAACCGAGATCATGGAGACCGAGGCGAAGTTGGGAGGTGGGAGGGAAAAAACGCCCATCAGGGCGGGTTCTTTAAAGAGCCCGGCTCCCACATTTTCATATGACATTGAGGTATGCTCAACGAAGGGTACGTTTCCCTCGGAAGAGGACGCGAAAAAGGAAAGTTGATCAACCGTGACTATTTTCCCTTGATGGGGAAAACGAATGACACGGAAGAGAGAGGAAGCTACAGCACGCATGGCGTACGTCCAGCTTCGACCCAGAAGAAGATTATATGTAAGACTAGCGTCTACAACTTCAACCTCAACTTCTACGGTCTTTCCTTCCAAGGTAATAGGTAGCCGTTGAAGGATACCATACGGACGAGATTCTCTCCCGTCGAACGCTTCCAAAGTCGTCGGGGACTGACTCAAAGTCGGGGACCCAATAGCTTTCCAACACGCAACCGACATAATGCAGGTTGAGGCGCCTTCATCAATGACCGTACGATGAATCGTTTTAGAGTTGATGATGACTTGTATCAGGAAAGCGATCTGGTGAGGCAGTCGCGGCACATGACTCTCGAGATCAAAGGTAATTAAATCCGAGTCTGCTGGGTCTATGCCACCGATGGCCGATAGTAGGGACTTCCTCTGAGGGGGGCAACTCTGAAGGACTTCCAATGCGGACATGGCAGACGGAGCTTGCGCTAAGTCTTCCACGATGCTATAGTGCTGGGCAGCACGAGCATTCGGGTTGTAAGAAGATTTTCGGAGTACCCCTTTGGGAGGGGGTCGGATTATCGTCTCAGTGCTTGGCCTCTCAATATGGAGTAGGCCAGAGCTGGACGGAGGAGCAATTGAGGAGGCCTCTGGCTCCTTCCCTGCAGACGAGGAGTAATCTTTAGTTCGAGTAGATATGTGAATCGGAATTGTTCCGGCCATGAAGACTTGGGAACCGAATGGGGAGGAAGAAGAAGGATCAGCAACCATCTGGGTTTGCTGAGAAGGAAATGGTTCTTTTAGAACAGCAGGGATTCCCGGAGTACCTTTTAACAACCGGCTAACTTCGGCCCGCCTAGGGCAGTCCTTAGTATAGTGGTCTTCCTCACAAATGAGGCACGGGTACTTAGGCTTACGCTTCGTACCTTCCTCATCAGGAGATTTGGACGATCCTTGCTTGGATTTATCAGGTTTATTCTTCCCTTTCCCTTTTTCCTTTTTCTTCCCCTTTGAGGCTTTGCCAGTCATGGAAGACTGAACAGCATTAACCTCTGAGGTATTACCAGAAATAACAACACCCTGGGAAGAGTTCTCGTTCGGTGAACTAGGTTTCTGCTTCCCAGAGTTAGAATATTTTTTGGGGGCCTGGGACACAGCGCCTATGACTCCATCAACGTATGGTTTGGGTGGAGCCTTAGATGTGCCGGGCCTGGGGGCGTCTGGCAAATAATCATACAGAGTACCTGACTGAGAATAGACTAAGTCTAGGTACTGAGCTCACGCGATTTCTTGCTCTTCAGTTACACATGCTCCCATAGCAATGTCCCTTGCAATCTGGGGGACAAAGGAGGTAGTGAACCAGTCGGTTAAGAGAAAATCAGGTATCCAAAACTTGATCAATCTGCAACGTCTTCTCCATTCATGAATATGATCGGAGATGTGCGTAGCAGTACTCTGTTTAAGAGACGTTAGGAGGTGAGTCCCAGTCTCATACCGAATGGGTAACTGAAAGTGATTTAAGAATGCCATAGCCAATGAATTAAAGTCGTGAAACGACGCACGAGACAACTCAATATACCATTTCGCAGCCGAACCCGTGAGAGTCCTTTGAAACAGGCGAAGTCGTATCGAATTATCAAGCCATGAATTCAACGAACACCATAAGTGATATGTCATGACATGGGCTTGAGGGTCCTCGCCGGCCTTCCCATCGAATTTGGGACAATCACTCGGGATTTTGGTTGGAACTGGCGGCCACTGCGGATCATGCAGAATAGGGTCATTTGTCAATTTTGACACATCGGGCAGTTCCAACGTGGCTAGAAATGGTAACTAAGGGTTAAATGACATCTGCGGCGGATATGAGGTGGAACCAGAATTCCACCCAGTTCCAGGTTGCCCCCACTGTCCTTGTCCCGAAGGACCAGAGCCATAAGGGCCTTGCCCGTAAGGGTTTTGCCCGTAGGGATTATTCCCGGAACCAGATTGCTGGTTCTGCCCCCCAGCGCCCCATTGGTTACCATACTGACCGGCAGGTTGTTGATAATTCGGCGGAGGATTACCCTGCGGTTGTTGGTAATTTTGATAAGGGATATAAGGATTTTGTCCCTAGGGCTGCTGGTACCTGTACTGAGCCTGTGAAGCAGGCGGCACTTGATATCCACCAGAATGCATAGGTTGGGAATGGTACCCACCTGCATATGGAGGCGGGGCCTGAGGCCTGCCTTGGTACGGAGGTCGGGATTGGTACCCGCCTGGGTACGGAGGTCGGGATTGGTACCCACCCGAGTAAGGAGGTTGGGATTGATGCCCACCTGGATACGGGGGTCGGGATTGATACCCGCCTTGATACTGATGCTGGGATTGGAACCCACCTGAAAAAGGAGGTCGGGATTGGTACGCGCCTGCATTCTGTGCCGTCTGGCTAGAGGGTCATCCTGGTTGGATTGGGGGTGGCCTCTGTCGTCCAGCAGATTGTGCTTGCTGGGTGAGAGGTGGCCCTTGTGCAACCGAGGTTTGTCCCTGATGACCAGAGGGTTGCTGGGTGGAAGGGCGGCCTTGCTGAACGTAAGGCTGGCCTGGCTGCCTAGAAGGGTTTCCTTGCTAGTTTACGGGTTGTCCTTGTTGCCCATGAGGTTGTGCCTGGTTCCCGTAGGGCTGCCCTGAAGGGTGGCCTTGTTGGGCACCTGGTTGACCTTGTTGGGCGTTAGGTTGTCCCGGATTTCCTGAAGGTTGCCCAAAATAGGAGAATTCCGGACCGCTAGAGACCCAAGGTTGTCCTTGATGAGGTTGTCCTTGCAGGCCTCCTTGCTGACCAGGAAAATTTTGACCCATAAAATGTTGCCCATAATCAGGCCCATAATAAGGTTGTTGGTCCTGGTAAGGTGATCCTTGTTGTCCATAACCTGGGTGGTATATACTGCCACCATATCCGGTGGTGCCCCAATCCACGTTCAAAGGAACGGAAATTTCATCAAAAGGAGTTTGAGGCAGAGAGGTGTACAAGAAATGATTCTCAGCATCATAGTACGGACCTTGATTCTCCAGGTATTGGACATTGCGCAAGTAGTCAAAATATGCTTCTTCTTCTGTCATGAATTCGGAAGCAGGGGGAGCACCACTTGCAGGGTGTACAACTCTAGAAGAGGAAGACGGTTCATCATGTTCTAGTGGAGGGCCTCGAGATGGGCCTCCTGTAGAAACGGCAGCGGATGTGGCTGCGACCGTACTCACAACTGGAGTTGATACGGCGACACAAACGGTCGGGTTGGTGGGGACCGTCGTAACGACAGTCTGAAGGGTTTGGGAAATAACAGTTCCTGTGGTAGGGACTATATTACGACTCTCATTAAAGATACGTCGAGCATCACTTAACGACCTGTAATTCCTTGGCACCGCCCGTCCGGAGGACGTGATGACGTAAGGTATAGAGGTCTCAGGGGGTAAAATAGGGGATGTTGCTCGGATGGGAATCTCGATATCCGACATAACAGATGGACTACTAGACACCGGAGAACCCATATCGGATGAAGCCATGAAAAATGGAGTGCCGACAGGGGTGGCAGGATGAGACTCGTCAGAAGGTTCCCAAATAGGGTTGTAAAAGTATTCGTAAAATTCGTCTCCTGGAGCTCGAGAATTCAACGGTAGTACGCTCGGAACGATGGGAAGAGCGCCACAAACCGGAGTCTCGGGGGCAACAGAAGGAGGAGACCCTTCACTCGGAGTCGATGGATCTGCCAGGATGTCCCAACAAAGATCCCAAAGAAGCTAACGACAATCCTACTCAAACTATTCGCACACAAGATTAACCGGGAAATATTATCGTGGCCAAATTAATTTTAAGACATAGGAACAAAACTTGACCTTCTCATGTTTTAAGAGTCGAGAGAAGGACGAAAAGATGACTCTATCTACTTCGAATGTTTAATGAGCACGAAGTGACAAGACGCTCACTGGCACCTTTTCTTTTAGAGAGTCTGAAAAGGATCAAAAGCGACTACTCTGGAAGTTCTAGGCAAAAGGTTTACCAAGCAACCCGTAAAAATGCTTATACACCTTGGCAATCATATGAGAACCAAGGACTTCCCGTACTGCAGTCAATCTTCCCGAATGCTGTGTTCGGTGCGTTACGGTTTACAAGGCGGCAGACTCGGTTTCCTGTGGATAAAGGTTGTAAGCCTAATGGAGTCTCCCCATATATACGCGACGGTACGTGGGAGCCCAATCCGTACTAGCACTTATCGTTTCACCGTGGAGGAATCACCCAACCACTCAACGGTAAGCTACTAGGTTTTAAGACGCCGGAACACGTCTCTAGCCTAGACCTCTAAATGTTCTCGTTAAGTTCCAATGCGTTTTTATGTAAATTTGGTTAATTTTACAGTTGATCTTGGATTAAGTTTGAGTTTGAGGTCCTACCGTATGATCTCTCGAAACACCTAAATGCAACTATATGCCAAAGATCATCATTTTGTTCGATGAATTCTAGCTAATAAGAGTTAAGGATTCTTCAAACAAACAAAACGAAATCAAGCAAGCACGCAACCTAATGCAACTAATAGCAAGGAAAGGAAACTTTTTCTTTTGAAAAATGCGAGACAATGTCCTTTTCCTTTCAACTATCAAAGCAAAAGACACTAGTTTGCTCTACTTTTGCAATGACATAAAAGTTCTTTTCAAACGAATTAGAGAGATAGCTACGCTAAGTGAAAACTAAATCACCCAATACACACAAGACAATTCCCAAATCCTTAAAACCGGTTTCCTAAATCAAAAGAAAACAAAGGCTTATGAGCTATTGTAATCTAAGCTCAACAAGACAATGAGGAATTCAATGGAGGAAAGCAAACCGCTTGGAACACAATCAATCACTCTCAACAATCGCCAAACAAAAGCGGGAACAAAAACGAAGTTGGCTGGCCAACCAAGAACACCAAATCCGGACGGGAGGCTAGACACACGTAACCACTAGATGTCCTAGGGTTTGAGTGCGAAACCAATGAAAATAAGCAAACACCCGAAGGATGTGAGTTCACAACCAGACAAACGACGGTTTGACACACTTCAGCAATCGCCAAAAGTCACGACAAAACATAAACCAAGCAACAAGAGCAAAAGAAGGGCTTTGCACAAACCAAAAACGAGTAACAAACGAGCACTCATGGAAAGAGGTCTCACAAGCAATCAAGCCACAGTTCAAACAAAGCTATCAAGCCAAAAACCAAGTAGCAAAAGCAGGAGAAAGCCAAAACCAAGAGGTTCAGCAAGCCAATTTGGACAAAAAGGTCTTTTACAGGATCAGCGCGGGTGACCCTATAGCAACAAAGCGATGACGGACAGATGCCTGTAGCAACTTTGCGCTGTCAGCGCGGAAGGACACGAATAAAGGGCGCTGGCCCGAAAAAGCAGGTCAGCGCGACTGTATGAATATAAAAACGCGATGACAGAGACAGCAAAGAAGGCAGGGTGCGATGTCAGCGCAACTGTTTTAAGATAAAACGCGCTGAGGCTGGAAAGCAAATAAATTTGAACAAAAACTTCCAAACCAAAGCAACAGGTTTTCAAAGCAATTAAGGTAGTCCCTAGGACGAACCCAGAAACCAGTCAACAGCAAGACAATCTCCAAACTTTCAACAAAGGAGAAACAATCAAAACAAAGGTGACACACAAAGGGACAGGCAAGCTCCCCAGCGGAGTCGCCAAATTGTTGTATAGGTAAATCCCCTCTACGGATAGAGGCGATCCCTACTAGCCCAACAGGGGTCTAGCAACAATCGAACAATGCTACACCGCAGGTTCCTAGTTGTAATTAACAAGTGGGTGAGAATAACCTACTTGGATTCCAACGCTTGTTTGTCGAAGAGATACTCCTCTCACTCCTTCGCTCCAGCCGATCACAATTCCCCGCTATCTTCGCGGATGAACACCTGCACAAGCAAAAGAG
>APFE030875713.1:0-12328 GCA_000404065.3 Pinus taeda
AATTCATAACTCCTGTGGGTAGGTTATGAAATTTTATCTTAATTAATTACATAAATATAATAAAAATTCCTGTGGAATAAAATTTATTATATTTAGTCTAATTAATTACAATTTAATGTCTAAATAATCTTTATGTGATCTAACCAATCTAAATATATAATTTTATTTAATTAAAGATGCTGTGGCTATTCTCTAATTAATTAAAATTATATGGATCACTAGACATTATTCTTTACATAAATGGCATAAACAAAAATTTAACCAGTAAAAATAATGTTTACTGAAAGAAGTAAGTCAAATTGACATTTTAAATAAAATCTATATAACGTAAATGACTGCCATAAATGTAAGCATTACGGTAAACAACAGTAATAATTCTTCACAAAATCAAAATTAAAGTTAAAGCAGTCAGCATTACCGTAAATGACTGCAAATCGATTGTTCAATTTATAAACAAAACCCGGAGATTGAATGAAGCAGCATTGATCTACTTTGCACTTGCATAGCAAATGCAGTTCAAAGGCTAGCTGGCTTGACTTCAGGCTCCATCCTTAAGTTTATAAAACAAACAAAAATAGACCAGCAAACAAGCTATTTTGCTCACAAGATAAATAAAATTAAAATTAAATTAAAGCACTGCTTTACGCAAATTAAATATGAGCACAAAATGTAAGCTGATATAACGATTCTTCTAATTAACAATTAAATTTCAATAATGTTAAATCTGAACTTCATGTATATATATAGCATGAACAACAGAAAATGCAGGCCTTTAAAATTTAAAGTCCATGAATTATGTCTAGCATGACCCATTGAACTATATCAAAAGCAGTTAATTGCTTAAACCATTTGACTAGACAACAATCGTCAAATATAGGTCACATCGCAAAGCACTCATATGAAATTTTTACATGATAAGTTTAGGTTTTCAAAAAAAAAAAATTGTCTTCAAAATTTAAATTAGAATCCTATGAGAGCAATCCTTAGCATGTTTTGGACCTCTGATTTTGTGGTCACATTGTATTTGTTCTTTTTCTGCTGAGGTTTAGTCGCAAAAGTCGATTTAATGGCATGATTACAAATGTCAGACAATGGGGCACTGATATGAACACCGTCGTTAAGAAACAAAGTGTTCATCTAACGAGAAATTATTCTGCAGAATAACCAATTACAACATTGTGGCAATTTGTTTGAATTGTCTACCCAGTCAAATGCTTTACGAAAATTCATGAATTGTGTAACAAAATGCTTGGTTAGAATAAAGATAATTTTATTCATAAGCCCACAACCAAGGTAGAGATAAATGTTACACTCTGATACCAATGTTAGATTTACAACAGCAATTTTGAATATTTTAAAAAATCTAAAAATGAAACTTTAATGCCCAGGATAAATACATTACCTCCAGCCATTGATAACGCTCTTGCTGCAAACCATAGTCCACTTGATTTATTTACTGAAACAACACTCCAGCTTCTTCTAAGAAAAAGAAAGGAATACAGAAAGTTTGAAGGCACTTCCAAGCTCTGCTCTCTCAACTAGATGGTGTAAAAACTGAAGGGGATTGAGATGCTAGCTTGGGGACCAAACATATGAATTTATAGCCAAGCTTCCATCAAGCTTCTGATGGCTATGTGTCAGGTGTTCCACAGATCAAGGTAGAGAACTCCAGATGGAGTAATGGACCACTTCAGAAGCTCCCAACAAGAAAATTAATTAACTG
This sequence comes from Pinus taeda, assembly GCA_000404065.3. Lineage (NCBI taxonomy): Eukaryota > Viridiplantae > Streptophyta > Pinopsida > Pinales > Pinaceae > Pinus > Pinus taeda. The sequence continues at coordinate 1,724 of APFE030875713.1, forward strand.
TAGTTGATTTCCTTAATTTAAGGAAATTACTGCAGTTGGTTTCCAGAAATTAAGGAAAGACTGCAGTTGGTTTCCATAATTATAGGCAGCAGTTGGTTTCCAGATTAATGGAGCTTAACATGTGTTACGATTTGTTCTCTTATTGAAAAGTGAAAAGAATTTCCTCTTGAAGATTTGCTACTGACTCAACAAATTGTGACACATCTTACTGTTGCATGTCACTCCCCCTTGCACCAAATTCTTCTTCCAAGATCTTCCATGCTTCCTTGGAAGTTGTAGCTTTTTCTACCTTCCATAAAACATTCTCATCCAATCCTTGTTGTATAAAATTAAATGCTAAAACATCGCATACTTCATCATATGAGTTATTGGACTAGTACTCAATTAACTCTTTAACTTGTAGAAAATTTTAGCATTTTGATAACCCAAAATTCAAAATATTCACTAGTAAACTTAAGAGCTGGTAGCAAATCAATGCTACACCAATCACCCCTAATTTCTTTTTTGACTTCTACTAGACTTCTCAATTCCTCGGTTATGGCTTGAACCTTTCTAAACATGGCATTGATCTTTGCCTCTTCTCTTCGATTTCTTTGTTTAATATTCTTCAATCGTGCTTTGTGACCCATGACTGTTGTCTTTCCTATGTCTTATAGTTTCTTGCCTGATTGCATGAGGCTATCTTTCATATCACCCCTAAAAAAAATGAACTTTAATAGGCACCCTCGCAAGGCATAATCTTCACCCAAAACACTATCAAACTTTAGTGCAAGGGGGAGTGAAGTACAACAACAATATGTGTCACAATTTTTTTAGTTAACTGTAGATCTGAGAGTGGGATTCTCCAAGCTTTGTTGTCCTCTCGGAGTCTTTCTCCTCTACTCTCAGATCTGTGGCTGACTCAACAAGTTTTGACACATCTTATTGTTGCATGTCACCCCTCCTTGCACCAAATCCTTCTTCCAAGATCTTCCATGCTTCCTTGGAAGTTGTAGCTTTTGTTACCTTGCACAAAAACTTCTCATCCAATCCTTGTTTTATAAAATTCAATGCTAAAGCATCACATACTTCATCATATGGGTTATTAGACTCGTACTCAATTAACTCTTTAGCTCGTAGAAAAGTTAGAGTTTTGATAACTCAAATTAAAAATATTCACCAGTAAACTTAGGAGGTGGTAGCTAATCAAAGCTACACCAATCACTCTTGATCTCTTTTCAATCTTCTGTTGAACTTCTCAGGTCCTCGGTTGTGACCTAAACCTTTTTAAACATGGCAACAATCTTTGCCTCTTCTTTTTTGTTTCTTTGTTTAATCTTCTTCAGTGACGCTTTGCAACTCATGAATGTTGTCTTTCCTATGTCTTATAGTTGTTTTCTTGATTGCATGAAACTATCTCTTATATCACCTCAAAAACAAATAAATTTTTAACAAACACCCAAAACACTAACATACTTGACAAAATACCATAATATTACAAATAAATAATATTTTGTAAAACTCTAAACACACTTTCTAATAAAAAAAACCATTTTTTTAATTCTCTTTTAAAAAAAAATAAAAATTACTTTTAAAATTCTTTCGAAAATATATTCGAACCTTATTTTTCTTTATGCTCATAAAACATTCAAACTTTAAATGCTTTAAACTTCAATGCACCTTCTTCAAGGCAAATAAACCTTCCTTATATTTTAAATTAAATATTTTTTTTTAAACTTTCAAATTTTCGAAGGCCCTTTTACGATAAAAACTTCTCAACTAAACCTTCGCTATGTCTCTTCTAAAAAAAACTTTGACCTCGTCGTTTTGAAAAAAGTTTATATACGAACCTTATTTTTCCTTATGCTCATAAAACATTCAAACTTTAAATGCTTTAAACTTCAATGCACCTTCTTCAGTGCAAATAAACCTTCCTTATATCTTAAATTAAATATTTTCTTTTAAACTTTCAAATTTTCGAAGGCCCTTTTAAGGAAAAAACTTTTCAACTAAACCTTCGCTATGCCTCTTCCAAAAAAAATTTGATCTCGTAGTTTTGAAAAAAGTTTTTTAATAAGTTTTATTTTTATTTTTAAAAAATTATTGAGTTACAGATTTATTCTAGAGTCTCATATAATGTGTAATGTTGCTTGTCCGTCATTCAAGTTGAAATTTTGCCATGTCCAATAAAATAAAAAAAAATTAAGAAAAAATTATATAAAGCATTTAAACAATGTCTACTCATAAAAAAAATTCATGTGAAGAAATTGGATCTCTCTGGGCTCATGTTAGAACCGTATTTAAGATGGATCTATGCTAGTATTTATTCGAAAAGTTGGGCGACTCACATCTGCTAGAACGCAATGATGATGGCTTATGCGATCAGGGCTTCGGCCCTCCAGAAAAATCGACAAGCTAAGGCATATTGATGAGAGGTGGCGAAAATAAATAAATAAATAAAATCTAATTCTAGTTCACTGTGACTTAACACTTGCATGGTCATTGTTCCTCTTTGGTTCTGATGTCAATTTGTTGATAGTCATTGTTCCTCTTTGGTTCTGATGTCAATTTGTTGGAAAGGCACAGGAGAAAATACACAAAGTTTAATACATAAACAATTTGATTTGTTGCTCATGTATTCATCAACCAAAATTTGATTTGATTTAACGTGATTACAATGAACCATGTGAGGGACATTTAAACTTTTTTGTCTATTGAATAGCTCAAAATAACTTAACATGCACCCACACTCAATTTAGACTTCTCAATATATATAATTCAACCTAACTCACACTTAAACATTAAAATGTATCTTTCTTTCTTTTTCCTTGAGACTTATTGACTATGTGTCCAGCTGGAAGTTTATAGCTCCGATGGCAAGGTTCCTTGGTGTCACGCCCCCGCTACTTTTTTTTTTGTTTGCAGGGGGTGCGGCACCACCTTTGCCGGGTTTCGGGCAAAGTGGACTACGCCTTTCCCACGACTTCCAACACCAATTTAACTGTTAAACCGTGCTACGCTTATATTATTATCCACTGTTAACTTTTGACTTATAACCGATATGCAGATGTATAATTAACAGCAATTAAAATTGTTAACTTATCATCATCGTTCAGTAGTAACCATAACAGCAATAATAAACGATACACTTAACAACACAATGTTTGAACGGGCGGGCGCCAACTCCAACCGAGTTGCGCCCAAAACTGTTTAAACAATTTATCAACAGCAATTTACAATTTACAATATGCGTGAGCCTCGTCGAGCGTCACGACTTCCCTTGAGCGTTTGGCCTGCACGATCCTTCGATCGTTTATCCTTTCCCACTGCCGGGCGTTCACAAGACCCAACCGACCGTCAAACACGATCCACAGATCGTTTACCGGACTCTCGGCCTGTCCCCACTGCCGTAGTCGTTTCACCGTTTACGTCGACTCTCTTGCGCACTGTGGCGCCTTCGTTCGACAGGCCAACGCCCTGCCTCGTCCCAGAACTACCGTCGCTGTCCGTGGGTGTATCCCACCCAACTCGTGCAACCTGTTCGTTCGACCTGTTCGCCAACCGACTGCCTTTGACTGATCCCGAATTCTGCCCTTCACATCGTCGCGCTGCTGTTGTGTGTAGAGCTATTCGCCGATTTGCTAAGACCGAATGGTTAACTTGAATGATCAACCGAAACTTGATGCCTCTCCACTTGCGATGCAACTCCTATTTATATGAACCCACCGCCAAGTTGGAAGGGGCGTCGGCCTCCAAACCGACCCCCAAATATTATTTGATTTATTCGTTCAGCGCCCCCGGCCGACTCAACCAAAACCGAACCGTCGTGTGTGTCTTTTCATTGCGGGTCGGCCTTTGTGCACAAGGCCGCCCACGCAAGGAGACGTATAAGCTATCGCCCAACACTTCGCCTACTCAACCCGTATGTGTCCCCGTTCGTCCGCTATTACTTTCGTCCGATTAGCCGAGTCCCCCATCGTGTCTTTCCGTTCACTGTTGTGCGCGCCCACACTCTGGTTTTATTCCCCGTCGTGTCTGCCACCCGTTCGTTCGCCCACTCGTTCGGACTGTCGAACGACCCGGGCATGTGCGCCTTTGCTTCGTTCGGGCGTTCGTGCCACTTTCGTCGCATCGGTCATGCCCCATTTCGTGTCAATTCTTCAAACGGATTTCGGTCGGGTAGTCGTTTCCACCTTCGTTCGGGCCGCCCGTCGTTGTGCGGAGCGCCCGGCCCTCCTGTCGTTACATCCTCCCCCACCTTATTCCGTTGTTGTCCCGACAACCTCCACACCATCGTGCCCTCTTCGGCCTTCCGTACCAAGTCGCCCTCCCATTTCGTAATCCTGTGCACTTCACGGGAGTATGTATCCCATACTACATCAAGTCGGATATTAGACATCGACCAAGCTCCTCAATGCTTCGGACCTCCAAGTCACCATGTGTGGACCTCGGTGTAAGTGTTAAGTGAACACTCACTATTTCGGTCCCCGGCTCAGGCTTGTGGGGAACCCCACTTTTCTGCTGCCTATAGGACCAACCTGCCCAATCACCTTACGGACTCACTGCCTTGAGAAGCCAACGGTGAGCCCGAGCCCCTGTTTCATTTAGGCAACCTTCGATGGAAGTGAGCTCGGTGGCTCACCTTCGTCCATCCATTCCACCCGTCTATTGGTCCCTTTCATCTCCAACTGTCGGAGGTACTCTTCTCGTGCTTCCCTCCATATCTTCGATCTCGGACCGGGTTGAGGTATTGTTCCCGAACAAGTATACATTACTCTTCCTTCTCTGTTTTGACCTTCATCCGACTCTTTTAGTTTAAGAGCACAATTTTTCGATATGTGAGGGCCTCCACACAGCCGACACCTCAAGGTCTTCTTCTCCTTAGTTTCATCCGGCTCAGAAGAACTTGGTCCAGTTTGCTTCCCCTTAAGTTTCTCTTCCACCGAATTTCGTTCCATCTTGTAAAATGTTTTATCGCCCAAGCTTTTAGAGTCATCTCTCCGTTTAGCTTCACGGCATTGTGCTCCTAGCTTTCTAATACAGTCAAGCTCTTCCTGCCCGACTATCACTATCTTTTTCCCAAGGAGCCTCCTCCTTATCTCTTCGTCGACCTGCTTGACTTCTGCCTCCACCCAAGATCTTTTCTCTCTCAATCGGGCCCTCTCATCAAAGATCCCTTGGAGATCTAACCTGCTCAAGTGGTTCTCCCTGTCAACTCGGTCACACTTACATGTGCGCTTACTTCTAAGTTCGCTTAACTCCCTTCGGAGCTCTGAGCAAGCTTCCCGAACTTTTGTAAGCTCGGTCTGTACTTCGGCCCATCTCGTACTCCATTCGTCCTCATATCCCTGTATCTCAACCACACTTTGGTAACCATCGGCTTCCTCCTCGCTGCAGTCTAACTTCCTCAATACCGTGCGGGCGTCTACTCCAACCTGAGCAAACTCGCCTTCAGCTCGTTTCGCTTGGTAGTCCAAGCTTCCATGTGTAACCGGCCCCTCTCGAACCGTGGCAGTAATTGCCATTTCTCATGCCATCTACCCGAACAGTTCAACTGAGCCAACCTGCGTGTTGCTCGTTCGGTCCTTCGTTCAGCTGTCCACCCGAACGTTCGGTCTACCTGACTCGTTCAGTTCTTCGTTTGTCTGTTCACCCGGTCTACTGACCCGAATCACGACCCGTCGTTCGGCCTTCGTTCAGCTGCGTACCCGACCCGACCTTCGTCCGCTCGTTCAATCTCCCGTTTATTCTTCCGCCCGGTCTACTGACCCGAACCTGCGTTCTGTCGCTCGTTCCAACTTACGCCCCGTTCGTTCAGCCTCTCGTATACCTGTCTCGCCCGGTTTTCTGACCCGAACTTGCGTTCTGCCGTTCGCCTTCGTTCGACCCGACTTACACCCTGCTCATTTAGCCTCCCGTTTACCTGTGTGCACCTGTCACCTATCCGTTCAGCTTCGTTCAAGTTCTCCCGAATGTGACACACCTGCAGCTCTTCAATCGATTTTCTGTTTCGCCTTCAAGCTTCCGCCGGCCAAACCGGCTCTGATACCATCTATCACGCCCCCGCTACTTTTTTTTTTGTTTGCAGGGGGTGCGGCACCACCTTTGCCGGGTTTCGGGCAAAGTGGACTACGCCTTTCCCACGACTTCCAACACCAATTTAACTGTTAAACCGTGCTACGCTTATATTATTATCCACTGTTAACTTTTGACTTATAACCGATATGCAGATGTATAATTAACAGCAATTAAAATTGTTAACTTATCATCATCGTTCAGTAGTAACCATAACAGCAATAATAAACGATACACTTAACAACACAATGTTTGAACGGGCGGGCGCCAACTCCAACCGAGTTGCGCCCAAAACTGTTTAAACAATTTATCAACAGCAATTTACAATTTACAATATGCGTGAGCCTCGTCGAGCGTCACGACTTCCCTTGAGCGTTTGGCCTGCACGATCCTTCGATCGTTTACCCTTTCCCGCTGCCGGGCGTTCACAAGACCCAACCGACCGTCAAACACGATCCACAGATCGTTTACCGGACTCTCGGCCTGTCCCCACTGCCGCAGTCGTTTCACCGTTTACGTCGACTCTCTTGCGCACTGTGGCGCCTTCGTTCGACAGGCCAACGCCCTGCCTCGTCCCGGAACTACCGTCGCTGTCCGTGGGTGTATCCCACCCAACTCGTGCAACCTGTTCGTTCGACCTGTTCGCCAACCGACTGCCTTTGACTGATCCCGAATTCTGCCCTTCACATCGTCGCGCTGCTGTTGTGTGTAGAGCTATTCGCCAATTTGCTAAGACCGAATGGTTAACTTAAATGATCAACCGAAACTTGATGCCTCTCCACTTGCGATTCAACTCCTATTTATATGAACCCACCGCCAAGTTGGAAGGGGCGTCGGCCTCCAAACCGACCCCCAAATATTATTTGATTTATTCGTTCAGCGCCCCCGGCCGACTCAACCAAAACCGAACCGTCGTGTGTGTCTTTTCATTGCGGGTCGGCCTTTGTGCACAAGGCCGCCCACGCAAGGAGACGTATAAGCTATCGCCCAACACTTCGCCTACTCAACCCGTATGTGTCCCCGTTCGTCCGCTATTACTTTCGTCCGATTAGCCGAGTCCCCCATCGTGTCTTTCCGTTCACTGTTGTGCGCACCCACACTCTGGTTTTATTCCCCGTCGTGTCTGCCACCTGTTCGTTCGCCCACTCGTTCGGACTGTCGAACGACCCGGGCATGTGCGCCTTTGCTTCGTTCGGGCGTTCGTGCCACTTTCGTCGCATCGGTCATGCCCCATTTCGTGTCAATTCTTCAAACGGATTTTGGTCGGGTAGTCGTTTCCACCTTTGTTCGGGCTGCCCGTCGTTGTGCGGAGCGCCCGGCCCTCCGGTCGTTACATCCTCCCCCACCTTATTCCGTTGTTGTCCCGACAACCTCCACACCATCGTGCCCTCTTCGGCCTTCCGTACCAAGTCGCCCTCCCATTTTGTAATCCTGTGCACTTCACGGGAGTATGTATCCCATACTACATCAAGTCGGATATTAGACATCGACCAAGCTCCTCAATGCTTCGGACCTCCAAGTCACCATGTGTGGACCTCGGTGTAAGTGTTAAGTGAACACTCACTATTTCGGTCCCCGGCTCAGGCTTGTGGGGAACCCCACTTTTCTGCTGCCTATAGGACCAACCTGCCCAATCACCTTACGGACTCACTGCCTTGAGAAGCCAACGGTGAGCCCGAGCCCCTGTTTCATTTAGGCAACCTTCGATGGAAGTGAGCCCGGTGGCTCACCTTCGTCCATCCATTCCACCCGTCTATTGGTCCCTTTCATCTCCAACTGTCGGAGGTACTCTTCTCGTGCTTCCCTCCATATCTTCGATCTCGGACCGGGTTGTGGTATTGTTCCCGAACAAGTATACATTACTCTTCCTTCTCTGTTTTGACCTTCATCCGGCTCTTTTAGTTTAAGAGCACAATTTTTCGATATGTGAGGGCCTCCACACAGCCAACACCTCAAGGTCTTCTTCTCCTTAGTTTCATCCGGCTCAGAAGAACTTGGTCCAGTTTGCTTCCCCTTAAGTTTCTCTTCCACCGAATTTCGTTCCATCTTGTAAAATGTTTTATCGCCCAAGCTTTTAGAGTCATCTCTCCGTTTAGCTTCACGGCATTGTGCTCCTAGCTTTCTAATACAGTCAAGCTCTTCCTGCCCGACTATCACTATCTTTTTCCCAAGGAGCCTCCTCCTTATCTCTTCGTCGACCTGCTTGACTTCTGCCTCCACCCAAGATCTTTTCTCTCTCAATCGGGCCCTCTCATCAAAGATCCCTTGGAGATCTAACCTGCTCAAGTGGTTCTCCCTGTCAACTCGGTCACACTTACATGTGCGCTTACTTCTAAGTTCGCTTAACTCCCTTCGGAGCTCCGAGCAAGCTTCCCGAACTTTTGTAAGCTCGGTCTGTACTTCGGCCCATCTCGTACTCCATTCATCCTCATATCCCTGTATCTCAACCACACTTTGGTAACCATCGGCTTCCTCCTCGCTGCAGTCTAACTTCCTCAATACCGTGCGGGCGTCTACTCCAACCTAAGCAAACTCGCCTTCAGCTCGTTTCGCTTGGTAGTCCAAGCTTCCATGTGTAACCGGCGCCTCTCGAACCGTGGCAGTAATTGCCATTTCTCATGCCATCTACCCGAACAGTTCAACTGAGCCAACCTGCGTGTTGCTCGTTCGGTCCTTCGTTCAGCTGTCCACCCGAACGTTCGGTCTACCTGACTCGTTCAGTTCTTCGTTTGTCTGTTCACCCGGTCTACTGACCCGAATCACGACCCGTCGTTCGGCCTTCGTTCAGCTGCGTACCCGACCTGACCTTCGTCCGCTCGTTCAATCTCCCGTTTATTCTTCCGCCCGGTCTACTGACTCGAACCTGCGTTCTGTCGCTCGTTCCAACTTACGCCCCGTTCGTTCAGCCTCTCGTATACCTGTCTCGCCCGGTTTTCTGACCCGAACTTGCGTTCTGCCATTCGCCTTCGTTCGACCCGACTTACACCCTGCTCATTCAGCCTCCCGTTTACCTGTGTGCACTTGTCACCTATCCGTTCAGCTTCGTTCAAGTTCTCCCGAATGTGACACACCTGCAGCTCTTCAATCGATTTTCTGTTTCGCCTTCAATCTTCCGCCGGCCAAACCGGCTTTGATACCATCTATCACGCCCCCGCTACTTTTTTTTTTGTTTGCAGGGGGTGCGGCACCACCTTTGCCGGGTTTCGGGCAAAGTGGACTACGCCTTTCCCACGACTTCCAACACCAATTTAACTGTTAAACCGTGCTACGCTTATATTATTATCCACTGTTAACTTTTGACTTATAACCGATATGCAGATGTATAATTAACAGCAATTAAAATTGTTAACTTATCATCATCGTTCAGTAGTAACCATAACAGCAATAATAAACGATACACTTAACAACACAATGTTTGAACGGGCGGGCGCCAACTCCAACCGAGTTGCGCCCAAAACTGTTTAAACAATTTATCAACAGCAATTTACAATTTACAATATGCGTGAGCCTCGTCGAGCGTCACGACTTCCCTTGAGCGTTTGGCCTGCACGATGCTTCGATCGTTTACCCTTTCTCGCTGCCGGGCGTTCACAATACCCAACCGACCGTCAAACACGATCCACAGATCGTTTACCGGACTCTCAGCCTGTCCCCACTGCCGCAGTCGTTTCACCGTTTACGTCGACTCTCTTGCGCACTGTGGCGCCTTCGTTCGACAGGCCAACGCCCTGCCTCGTCCCGGAACTACCGTCGCTGTCCGTGGGTGTATCCCACCCAACTCGTGCAACCTGTTCGTTCGACCTGTTCGCCAACCGACTGCCTTTGACTGATCCCGAATCCTGCCCTTCACATCGTCGCGCTGCTGTTGTGTGTAGAGCTATTCGCCGATTTGCTAAGACCGAATGGTTAACTTGAATGATCAACCGAAACTTGATGCCTCTCCACTTGCGATGCAACTCCTATTTATATGAACCCACCGCCAAGTTGGAAGGGGCGTCGGCCTCCAAACCGACCCCCAAATATTATTTGATTTATTCGTTCAGCGCCCCCGGCCGACTCAACCAAAACCGAACCGTCGTGTGTGTCTTTTCATTGCGGGTCGGCCTTCGTGCACAAGGCCGCCCACGCAAGGAGACATATAAGCTATCGCCCAACACTTCGCCTACTCTACCTGTATGTGTCCCCGTTCGTCCGCTATTACTTTCGTCCGATTAGCCGAGTCCCCCATCGTGTCTTTCCGTTCACTGTTGTGCGCGCCCACACTCTGGTTTTATTCCCCGTCGTGTCTGCCACCCGTTCGTTCGCCCACTCATTCGGACTGTCGAACGACCCGGGCATGTGCGCCTTTGCTTCGTTCGGGCGTTCGTGCCACTTTCGTCACATCGGTCATGCCCCATTTCGTGTCAATTCTTCAAACGGATTTCGGTCGGGTAGTCGTTTCCACCTTCGTTCGGGCCGCCCGTAGTTGTGCGGAGCGCCCGGCCCTCCGGTCGTTACATCCTCCCCCACCTTATTCCGTTGTTGTCCCGACAACCTCCACACCATCGTGCC
>APFE030875721.1:0-20661 GCA_000404065.3 Pinus taeda
TAGTTTTTAATTCATTTAGAAAGAGATCATTTTTATTTCTATTAAATATTAAGTTCTTTTGGCTATAAGTATTATTTTCTGTGGGAACTCTATGCATGACAAAATTGAGATTTATAAGTAAAGGCCTATGATCAAAGTCAAGTTTGTGGTCGTTTAAGATGTCAAAATTTATTATTTCGTTGTATAATGGGAGATCGAAAATAACGTAGTCTACCACGCTACTACCAAGTTAATGGATGCAGGTCATCTTGCTAAAATTGGGCCACTTCGTTAGACCGTTGCAAATTATGAGATCCTGAGCACTACAGAGCTTGACTAGCTTCGACCCAAACAAATTTTCCTCGAGGTCTTCAGAGCTCCTTTTGTACCTACTAGCCAAAGTAGGGTCTTCGACTAACCAAATAGGATTATGGTTGGAATGATTGCTTAGAATAATAGCTTGGTTGTTTGAAGTTCGAGCATTAAAGTTACCTATTAAAAGGATATTACCGTCATTCCTTAGGCTATAAATATCATTCTCTAAACCATTGTAAGGGTTAGTTTTATCTAGATTCTTCTTCTTATAGAAGTTAGAATTGATGGGGGAAATAAAATATTGCTATGTAGGACTTTTATTATTAATGTCATTGATCTCTATCCAACTATATTGGTTGTGAGGGTCGTTTTTATAAATCCTAGCATGGGGGGAGATGTTCTTCTTAATGTAACAAGCTATCCCCCAATGCCTCTATGGGAGGATTGCTTGTTCCAGGTAGACCATAGCGTAAAGCCATCTATGTTAGGGACCTTAGATTCTTTGTGCTCCCAAGTTTCAACAAGCAAAATAATATCAACATGCATGATAAGCATGATAAGCATCTTAATATGTATTATGGGTTAATGTTTATCAATATTTTCTAACTATTTAATTTATATAATTACTTTGTTAATAATATAATTAATAAATTGATATATATATATATATAATATATATATATATATATATATATATTATTATATATATATATATATATATATATATATATACAAACACACCACTACAAATTTCGAATTTCTACTTTTCAAAATTATTTTTATTAATAAAAAATATAATAAATTCTTTGAAAAAAATCAATATATATATATATATATATATATATTTCAAATTTTCAAAAAAAAATTTATATTAAAAAAATATCATTAAAATTAAACTTTATATACATTGTTGAATAGTACGATGAGGAACACTCTTTTCGAGTTGTTCCTTTTTAATGCGATATTTCTAGAATTAACAAAATAGATAGCCCTCGAGTTAGAACTAGTTCAGTTGCCATGGTTAATGTTGTCATGTCTATGAGCTTCTTTATGCATCACACATCTTCAAGCAGGAAAAGCAAGTCCACTAGGGTTACATCAACCCAATCTTTTCATTAAAGAAAGGTGAACCAAGTGCCTAGGATTAGACCTGGAATTTGACGTCTTACGGGATGTATTTCATGTTTCATAACGTATTTGACCAGTGATAAATCTTTTTCAACTTCAAGTTTGACGGGGCTCATAGATGGATAACAAATTCAAATTCAACCCGTCATAATTTATGGTACCTGGTTGAAGCACATAGTAGGTTCTAATTAATTAAATATCACCATAGAACATATATAATATCATTATGCTAATAATTTATTTTCTAGCCTACCCTCCGGGTGTGACCGTGCTAAGTTCACTTTTCGAAATTCTGAATCTGCAGTTTGATAATATGATAGGAAATGTCTTCGAAAATGGTGAGATTGGACCTTGGTAATAAAAAAAGTTCCCTTTTCTGATTCAGTTTGATAATATGATAGGAAAAGTCTTCGAAAATGGTGAGATTGGACCAAATGGTGAGATTGGACCTTGGTAATAAAAATGCAGTTATATGTTGCACATTTAATGAATTTATGTTCTCTTAAGTGAGATATTAGCAAGTTATTTAACCCCCAAAGTAAATTAGTGTTTCTTTACATTAAATTCTGGGAAAGCCTAAATGGATACAAGGCCAGCAGGGTGGCAAAGAAAAGGTAGAAAAGGTGTTGTGTGATTTTTTATATATAGAAATTCGTTAGTATTTGAAGAGGAAGTTTAAAGAGTGTGGGACCATGCATTTCAGTAAATTGGGAATATTGAAGAAGAGGAGGCTTTGTTGGGAAAGTAAAGATTGTTGTTTTATGAATTCTGTCCATGCCGGGCATGTAGCATATTTATTCATTTGGTGTACCTTTCATTTGGGTTTTTTTCAGACCATATATTTCATGACCATATTTTGTTTCGTTTGTTGGGAGGGCGTTGATGCAAATTTGAGATTGATATATATAGAGATCATATTATAGTGCAATTCCTTAATAAAATCATATTTTCACAAAGAATTTGTTGTTTTTCACCGTAGGATTTAATTCAATGATGAGGCTTGGAAAAGTTAGTTTGAATCAGCCTCCACTACTTAAGAAATTACTCAAGGAATCAATGCTTCCAATCTCAAAGCGATTTTCACTAGTACAATAGCTTTCTTGATTTTTTAAGTTATAATTTCAAGAGTTTTTCTCATGTCTTTATTATGGTGTTTTATTCCAACATTATCTAGATTCTACACCATTCATAATATAAATTATCTAACTCATTTGAACCACACTCTCTTCTAAACTATAAAGTTGCTTTATATTGTAATGTGGTTAAAATTCTGTTTTTTCTTCTTAACCTTGGATCTTGAATCTAAGAAAAACAAAACTTTTTATATTTATTTAGTGTCGTCTGTGGAAATAAATGGTTACATAAATAAATGTACAATGCAAACCATGTATAATACAAATATAAAAGAGACACATTGTTGCCTGAATAAATCTTTAGATAAATGGTGATTTCAATTTTGAATATTAACTTATATTATTATAAAATAAGGGCGAATAAAATAAAATCTTAAAAAGAATGGTCATTTAAAATTCAAAGGTTAAGTTAATTTTGTCGTGAACATGCCTTCATATTTCTCATAAAATAGGGTGAATAAAATAAATTAGACATAAGCTTTTTTTCCATGCCCCTTTCCGAGCTCGTTATGAAACGATTATATGCACAAAATATATTTATTTTACTGTGATGCAATGAGATTTAATATAAAAAGTTTGATGTTGATTTTTTATTTATTCATGATTTTTTAAGTAGGTTAATTTAGCAGTTTAAAGGAGTAGTAAGAGTTTTTTTTTCCTGGTCATATTTTATTTATTTATTTATTTTTGTTAATTTTGCTTTAAATTGGGTACGGATTTCTTGAAATTGTAATTTCCAGCTGTAAAAACCTAAAAAATATTGAGTGTTCTAGGAGTCCTTGGAAGGTGCGTTGATCAACTTTCAAACTTGAAATGTTGTTCATTTCATCTGGAAATTTATTTAACTTTTTAAAGATTAAGAATTAAAAAAATGCTATTAAACAGTGTATTATTAAATATTTTTTTTAAAAATGCCAAAAATGAATTTTTTAGAAAGATTAATGAAAGTTGAGATATAAGAATAGTTGCAAAGAGAATTTCCATATAGAAAAATTTACACTTATAAATTTAGATAAAACTTAAAATGAAGGGCATGAAAATTACAAAACCGTCATCAAATTTTCATTTGATGGGCAAAGAGGGTTTGAAATTCCAAGCTTCCCTAGGATGGATGATTTTCAAAGATATTATTGATGGTAGAGAAAAAATATCTAGTTGCAGATTGGATCTATATATATATTGCGAGAAGTGTATTTTTATAATTTGATTTTTTTTAATACTTATTTATTGAAGTATTTGAGATAAATTAAATAAAATTAATTTTAACAAATATTAAAATTTATTTATGATATATATAAAATAATGAAGAAGGAATATATATCAAAATTAATAAGATTTTAATTATATTTTTAACTATAGACTACATATTATATACATTACTCATTATATCAAAATATTATATATAATTTATTTTATTTTATTAATATAAATATTTTAATGAATTGAGAAGAAAAAAAGGCATAAATTTTTTTAAAATAAATCTCAACCTATTATTTAAAGATTTTTTATATTTTTGCCTAGTTAGACAAGTTATTCTTCTATCCAGCATGAGATTGACTTGGACCTAAACACAGGTTAACTTAAAAAAAAAATACAATAACAAAAACATATCCTTACATTAAAAACTTGATATAGTATGACTTTACATCTAATTTTATTCTTTTTTGCACTTACAACAAATTAAAAAATAGACAATCCAAACCTCTACCAACTTTATACATAAACTTCCAACCAAATATAAAATCGCAATCACTAAATTAAAATTCCAAGAATCCAACAAAATCTCCTCCACCTATGTAATCTCCTTGTTATTTCCTGCACATCTAAGCCAATCAAAAACTACCAAAAGTCCATCAAGTCATTCAGCATGGCTAGGTATAAGTAATGGAGTAAACTCTTCAATGCATTGTTTTAATTGGTCATCGACCATGCCGCCTATTGTTCGATTCCTGGTCCCGATACTCTCTACTTCGCATCAATCCCAATGTCGATGATAGGTGAAGGGAATCCTTCGTCCATAGATTTTATGGATCTCTAAGAGGCATCTCCATTGAAAGAAGGAAATTCTTCTATCTGTTAGAGTTCCAATAAAGAAGCCTTGTAACTTGTAAGCTTACATAACATCCTTATCTATTGCATTGTAAGTATTATCTTCTAGCTATTGCTAGAAGCTTCCATTGCTCCTATAAATTAGGTTGATGTAAAAAAAAATTCTTCAAACAATGAAGTATTTTCTTTATTCTTCAATTTTCTTGGTTTATTTAGTAGAAGGTTTTTAGATCTTGTAGTCTGATGGGTGGGTGTTTTTCCCTCTTACATGGTACAAACCTTGACTACAAGCTCCTTCTCATTTTTTTAGAGGTCTATTGTAAGTTGATTGAATCAGTTATGATCTGGTAGGGAGCGACAATATCGATATTGGAGATATGGATTTGATCCTCGAATATCTAAGTTATTAGTCTATATCTAAGTTTGATCTATACTGCCTAGACTAAAGGCCATTCTTAAAGATATTATTGGATTTTTTTGGGGTTCACTGTTTCGTAGAGTGAACGCATAAGTGAGGATCCAACATACAGAGCCACAAGTCCTTCCAGGTATAGTTACAGACTAGCTAATTGTAGGAAACTACCTGTGGGATGCAATAGCTATGCCAACTTGAATTTTTTGTCTTATGCAAGATCTAGGACTTGTCACTTAAGGCAACTTAGACATCGATTCAAAGATCATTAGGTTGGACATTGAGAAGGAGGTTGGTTGTTTGGTTGCATTGAACGGTAACATAATATTCAGAGGCTTGGTGGTTTCTTAGAAGTGGGATCCAAATCACTCTACCTTATATTTGTAGTGGCATATCAAATATATATCAAGAATAACAATGATATTTTATGTTAATGCCTCTCGTGGTTACCGAACTTGACATGCGCAATAAGACCTTTTTTTAGGGTTATTTTAGCAACAATCACTCAATCAATTTTAACGCTAAATCAACTTGGTACGAGTTTCGAAGTGTTAGAATGTCAGTCCATAGACAATCACGAAATCTGAGAGCATGAGTTGTAATCCGTACCTTGATGAGATTTCAACATGATCCATAAATGCGTTGTGAGTGACATATAGAAGATCTAGAAGGT
This sequence comes from Pinus taeda, assembly GCA_000404065.3. Lineage (NCBI taxonomy): Eukaryota > Viridiplantae > Streptophyta > Pinopsida > Pinales > Pinaceae > Pinus > Pinus taeda. Next base: position 5,690 of record APFE030875721.1, read on the forward strand.
CATGTTGATGTATTATATATTCACCTATTGATATCGATACAGGACAATACAATGGCTTAAACATTTTCCACCACCTTCCTTGTCTTGTCATGCTTTTGCCAATTCCTAGCATGGTATCATAGCAATGGTGAGGATGATACTATAAACTGAGGTTGTTGAATTTGTACCCACATGTAGTCAATTTTACAATTGTAACACCCCTAGGTTAAAATTTCATGCAATAAACTTAATAAAGGAAAAGTAAGACCAAGGTCATGAGACATGTATTCCAAGCTAAATGTTGGGAAAAATGTCTTGGTGCATATTCATTTTGGTGTAGATGGCTAGGGGAAATTGACAAAGGAATTTTCAAAGGAAACGAGTCATCAATTGGCATTTTATTTATGAAAATAAAGGAAAATAGGAGAAAAGGGAGATGAAAGGTCACAAATTTGCATGAGAAGTAAATTGAAGGAAAAATAGAGGAAAATGAAGAAAATAGAGGCCTCAATGATAAAAAGGCATTTGAGGATTAGTTCACAACTTTTGCTGGTTCAAATTTTGTCAGTTTTAGCTTAGAGCTCTCTCTATTCTCTCATTCTATTGCACACTTAGAGAATTCTTGGAGCACTGTAGCATTGGGAAAAAGAAAGCAAGGAACATGAAAATTAAAGTTGGATCAAATAAATTCAACATGAATACTTGCAGATAATAGATTGCATGTGTGATTTCCTAGCTAGGTTATGAATCCATGGTACATGCATGTGTATATTTGGTTCTCTTGTTGTCATTAACATGTGCTTTTCCAAGTGTGACATTGGTTTCAACCTTGCCTTACCATTTCCGGATAACCATGATCTGAGGGGGTTCTTTATTTGGTTGACCTTTGGATTGGAAGATGGTTTTGGAGCCAGGTGAGGGGGTCTCAAGAAAATTCTCATAAGAGCTATGAATCCCTTGACAAATTTTGGGGGATTGCAGTAAAGACTGAGGGTGGAGACAAGAAAATTTTTCAAGGTATTGGTGAATAAATTCTAAGGCATTCAAGCTTTTTTTGGGCCTACTAATATCTTGACAGGTCTTGGTGGGATTACGGTAAATACTGAGGGTAGAGACAAGAATATTCCTCAAGGTATTGGTGAAGAAATTCTAAGGTATCCAAGGTTGTTTTGGGCCTTGTAATCCCTTGCCTAGTTTTGGTAGAATTGTGTAAAATCTTAAGGGTGGAGGTGGTTTAATCTTTGAGAAGCCTTGGTTGTTTATGTATTGGCTTGCTTATGTTATATCTTGACTGGTTTTGGAAGGATCACAAGAGAATGAGGGTGGAGGTGGTTTAATCTCCAAGAAGCCCTAGTTTTTTTGTCTTGAGTCCCACATTCATTCTTGGAATATGGAACGAGGGTGATTGCTTGAAAGAAAGATTTGGTTTAGCTCAATCGATGGTCGGGTTGTATGTGGAAATCCCTGACTTGGTTGGATTTTGCATATGTTAATAACAGCTCTTTTCCTCTTGTATTTCACAAGTACTTATACTTGTTATTATGTGGTTTTGATGGTTGTTTTATCATGGTTATTATTCTGATTATATGTTGGCTATAAGCATGGTTTCATAATAGGTTCTAGTTATGGATATTGACATGTTTTGACTAGTTGATGGATGGTCATTGAATGCATGAGCTAACAAAGGTTATTTAAGATATTATGAGAGGAAATTAGAACTTTTTGATGATTCTCAGATAAATATCAAACCCCTATGTTCATATATGCATTCATGACCTATAGATTACATGTTCTCAATATGTTTAACGAAATGAATGTCAAGGTTAGGCCTAGTTAGGTCATTTTTTTATCATAGTTTTATATGAATGGATTTGTCTTGATGTTATTTATCATTCTGGAAAGTCTTATTGAGTTTTGGGTAGTTTTCTGGAGGTTGACATGGAATTTATGGTTAGAATCCAGGACCACACCCTCTGAACTAGACGTTTTAGGTCACAATCTCTACCTAGTAGGCTTATACATGAAGTTGGAGGCCCTCAGCTGCATGGAGGCCTTGTCATGCATGTGGTTAGGAGCCTAGGTCACTAAAACGTCATTCCAACTCAAGGTTTGGGAATTAAGAGTGATTTTTCAACTCCTAAGTGTCCTATAGCTCCTAAGGAAGGTCAATAAGGTTCCAATTTTTCAATTCCACTTCCTTAAATTTACATAGGAGGTTGAATCATGGCATAGTAGCCCTCAGGTCATGTTTACCCTAACAGGCAAGTGAAAGTGGGTATATGTGGGAGGAGGCATTACAGAGTGGTATGAAAGCATGGTTTAATACTTGGAATGAATCGGTAGAATGTGTTTTTTGTGCATGCATGTTATTTCTTTATATGGTTGTTATGCATGAATTTTCATGGTTAGGTTTGTCCTGCATGAATTCATTGTGTGCAGTTGGTGTTATCATGCATGATGTCTCTATATTGATATGACTATATATATACATGTATTGTGCTAATATGAACTGATTTTTCAGACGAGATAGCCTCCCCTAAACTTCATTGAGGTATATTGATTATGTTTATTATTGGTTAGCTGACTTAGTATTTTTGTAGGTCGAAGAAAGTTAGAGATGACTAGCATAATGGTGGATTATTGTTCATGAGAATCTCCTTACATATTAGATTAGAAACCAAGATATGGGTACTCTCCTGACATAGCAGACACTTTGAGAAGTTTAAAGGCAAAATCAGAAGCTACAAAGCAGATAATTATAGGATCATTCAATAACAGTAAAGACTTGCAAGGGCACAAGAGAAACAAGCAAAGGTTAATGCAGTTATTCTTCACAGTTTGCCAGACTTGCAAAGATAGGGACAACCAACAATTAGTTAAGGACAAGAGGATATTTCTAATGGGGCATATGGTAGCATGTCTCATGGTAGGGATAGGTTGGACAAGGATAACACGATATAAATGGAAATTTATTAGGTACACCTGATAAGAGAGGAGGTGGATATGGGTTCTACTCTAGTTTTGGTTCCAACAGGTATCATGGTCATCATCGCTATCATCCTTGTAGGAGGAGTGATGGGGGATATTTGTCGGATAATTCAAGAAAGCTAAGCCACCTACATTTAATGGAGATCTGAAGAAAGGAAGATGTAGAGGCATGGTTGCTTGGGATTAAGAAGTTCTTTGAGCTGCATGATTACATAGAGAACATGAAGGCCATCATAGCTATTTTCAACCTCAAAGTGAAAGTAGACATCTAGTGGGAAGATGTGAAGTGTTTCAGAGAAATTAGGATAGGTGAGTTGATTAGGCATGAGGTTAAGAGACTCTTTAGGAAGAATTATTTGTCAAAGAGGTAGTATGAAATTAAGGCCAAGGAGTTCTATTAGTTGAATATGGGATCGACGATAGATGAGGAGTACACGACTAAGTTCCTGGAGTTGTTGAGGTATGTGTCACTATCTTAAGGATGAGAAAAAAATCTAATTGATTTATCAGTGAAATACAATTAGCATTTAATGATTAGAGTGAGTATGACAAGCCTTGGCCAATGGAAGAAGTGATTGCAAAGTTGAATAATTTTTATGAGCAATCAAAGCATAAGGCCGAGTCTAAGTAAGGTTGGAAAGAGAATGAAAAGAATAACGGAAATGGATGGGAAGCGAACAAGACCTCAAGATGCAAGTGAGAAAGAGAATGTTGTTTCTTACAATAAGTTTAATGCAGTTGATAAGGGACATGGACCTCAACCTGGAGAGCAGCAAAATAGAGGTGATGGTAGGAGACAATCGTAGTGTTGGATATGTGGCAAGGATCATCTCAAGAAGGATTGTCCATCATATCAGGGTTGTAGGCCTCAGATATATAGTGCTCAAGAGGTGCAAACAATTGTGGATGTTGGATAGAGTATTTGGACCTCAGATCTATGCAACATTTGATAACAAGAAGGCAGATCACCAAACATCCATTATTGAGATGGAAGGTAATATTCATGATCGAGTTGTTTCTATTTTTATTGACCTTAGTTCTAATTATATTTATGTTAATCTTGACCTAGTGGATAAGTGTGGTTTGAGAAAAGAAGTGCATGCAAAGTCGTGGTTGGTGGAGTTGGCTACAGGTACTAAGAAAAAAGGTTTATGATTGGGTAAGAGCTTGCACATTTGAGTTTAGTGGTAGTCAACATTAGCGCATCTGAATGTGCTTCCATTGGGATCATACAGTATGTTTCTAGGTATGGAGTGGTTGTATCTTCATAGGACTAAGGTGGATTGTTACAAAAATGCTATTGAGTGCTTGGATGATGATGGAGAGAAGAAAATTTTGCAGGGTAAAAGAATCCTACATTAGTGAGAATGGTTACATCTATGCAAGCAAAGCAAAATTGCAGGAAAGGGTGAGTATTGTTCACAATGCATATTTCTAGTGATAAAGGTAAGGATATCAAGGATACAAAACTCTTGAAGAGGTAGCGAGTTTTGCATTATTTTTAGGATTTGTTCTCAACATATATTTCAGAGTTATCATGTCACACGAAAGTGGACTTTTCTATTGAGTTGTTACCATGGGAAACACCAGCATCAAAGTCACCTTACAGGATGACCACTCCAAAGCTAGTGGAATTGATGTTGTAGTTAAAGGAAATGCTTGGCAAGGTATACATTAGGCCATGTGTGTCACCTTGGGGTGCACCAGTATTGTCTGTGAAGAAGAAGGATGTTTCTCTCAAGTTATGCATTGATTATAGACAGTTTAAAAAGGTTACAATAAAGAACTGGTATCCATTGTCGAGCATTAATGAATTGTTTGATCAGTTGAAGGGAGTAGTGGTGTTCTCGAAGATTGATTTCAGATCAGGATATTAGCAGGTACACATCAAAGAAAATGACATCTACAAGACTGCTTCCTAAACCAAGTTTGGGCATTATGAGTTTGTTGTGGTTCCTTTTGGTTTGACTAATGCTCCAACTACTTTCATGTGTTTGATGAATAGTGTGTTGTGTCCTTATCTGGATAAGTTTGTGATTGTATTCATTGATGATATATTGATATATTCTAAGAACAAGATCATGTCAAACAATTAGCAACAATATTGAGATTACTAAGAGAGAATCAATTGTATTACAAGCTTAGTAAGTGTAGTTTCTTTTAGATACAGGTACATTAGTTGGGACATGTTGTTTCCAAGGAAGGCATAGTAATGGATTTAGAAAAGATCAGAGTTATCATGGAATGGGAATCTTCTAGGAATGTGGATGAGGCCAAATCATTCATAGGGTTAGCGGGTTATTAAATGAGGTTCATCAAGAATTTCTCACAGATTTCCTATCCTATTACATCATTGCAGAGGAAAGGAAAGAAATCTGAATGGAGAGAGGAATGTGTAGTGAGTTTTGAGTAGTTGAAGTAGTTTCTTACAAATGATCCGATTCTAAAGATTATAGATCTAGATAAAGAGTTTGTGGTGTGTATAGATGCTTGCAAGAGAGGACTTGGTGGAGTCCACATGCAAGAGGGACAAGTGGTATGTTATGAGTCAAGGAAATTGAATGAGCACAAGCTGAATTATGTGGCACATGATCTTGAGTTGGCAGCGATCATTCACACATTGCAGATGTGGAGGCACTATCTTCTTGGAAGGAGGTTTGTGTTGATGAGTGATCATAGTGGCTGATGTATTTGTTTGACTAACCTAATATGAATTTTAGGAAAGCTATATGGTTAAGCACACTCAGTGAGTTTGAATTCGAGATCAGGTATAATAATGGAAAAGAGAAAAGGGTTGCAGATACTCTTAGTGGGAGAGTGCAAGTAAAACAGATAACAAGTATGAGCTCATATGGGACAAATTTATAGGATCAGATCTTACAGGCAAGACATCAAGATGACAGGTATAGGGAGCTTAGGCATAGGTTACAACAACAAGGTACAGGCGATCAAGATGTGGATTATCATCTCATAGTAGATGGTTTGATGAGATTTAGAGACAAGATACATGTGCCTGACAATAGTGAGCTCAAGAACCTTATCTTAAGGGAATTTTATGTTAAGTGGTATTCAAGTCATCTAGTATATCATAAGACACAGACAACGACTAAGAAGTTATACTATTGGCTAAATCTAAAGAAAGAGGTAGTTGATTTTGTCACCAAGTGTCTAGATTGTCAACAGGTAAAAGTAGAGTGCAAGAATCTAGGTGGTCTATTGCAACCGATTTTGATCCCAGAGTGGAAATGGGAATTCATGTCCATGGATATCATCACAGATTTTGCTAAGAACATCTAGAAAACATGATTCCATCATGGTCGTGGCTGATAGGTTGACTAAGGTAGCACACTTCATAGCGGTTAAGTCTACTTATTCAACTAGTGAGGTAGCTCAGGTCTTTATCAGGGAGATGGTGAGATTAAATGTTATTCCTAGAAAGATTGTGTTAGATAGAGATGCCAAGTTCACTTCGAGGTTTTGGAGGGATTTATTTACAAGTTTGGGTATATTGTTGGACTTTAGCACAAGTTATCATTCACAGACAGATGGATAGACAAAGGGTCAACAGGATTTTGGAGGATACGCTGAGGATGTATGTTATGCACCAGCAGAGGAGGTGGAAGGAGTATCTCCCACTGGTTGAGTTTGCTTATAATAAAGGGTATTAGGACTCATTGAGGATGAGTTTGTTTGGGGATATTTATGGGTGGAGTTGTAATAATAATGTAAACTTTGAAATGGGAACTGATATTGTTACCCGTTTCGTAGAGATAGCAAAAAAGTGACCTGATTTTGAAAAGGGGCGATGCTGAATACATATTTTTTTGAGAGCATAGTTTTTGGCACTTTATTTTTTTTATGTACATTACCTTTTAGAATGTTAGTGATTTGCATGCTGATTTTAAAAAGTGGTGATTTTGCATCAGGCCCTTTTTTTAAAAGACCTAATTTTTGACTTTAAATTTTCTAATGTATGAAATGTAAATAATCATTTTCTAAATTTAAGAATTTTTAAAGTGGTCTTCTTCTTCATATTTTCTTGTTTTTATTTTAATTTTTTTTTTTGTAGTGAAGCTTTTATTGTTTTGCATATTTAAAGAAGAAGGTCGATATTTTGAAGTTTTGATATTCTACATATTTATACATCATTAATTAATTTTTCAATGCACATGAAATAATTGTCTCTAAAAAAACAATAATTTTTAACAATTGACATAAAAATAACCATTTTCAACATAAATATAACTAAAAAATTACACATTTTGATCATTTTTCGTAATTTTTTTGCTAGAAATGACAAGTCCAAATCACAATTTTTTATAGGATAATTTTAACTAAAAATGGTTAAATAATAGTTTTTTTATGAATCTCATGTCAAAAAAAAATAATAATCACTGGTTTTTTCAAAAAATAATGATTAACATCAAAATTAATACGAAAATCACATAATACAAATATTGAACACATGACAACATTAATTGAATGCTTATTCTTCTCATAAAATGTCGAAGTCAAAACATTATAAGTATAACTAATGAATAGTTACAAAAAATGAGTTTGATTTCCAAACATAACTTAAATTTAATCAACAATATCACGTAATCCAAACTCTTCATCCTCTAGAGTTTCATCATTGTCTTCTTCCACAATATATTCTACTTCATTTTGCTCATTTTCCTCTTCTAATGGATCTTTGATGTCTATGAATCTGTCAATGTATTCCTTTTCAATCATTCCATGTAATGGTGGTTGGGGTTCCTTTTCCTTTTTTGCCACATGTGATTCACTAAAGTCCCATTTCTTCAACCCAATTTCTTGCATTGCATCTGGAAGAAATTGAAGAGCATTAATTCTTTGCTAAATAAAATTGCACTGTATTGGATCCTTTTCAATGGAAATGCAATTTCTTCCTTTTTGAAGGCAACATGCTAGTGTTGCACCTAATTATCAATCACAAAAGAAATAATGAAGTAAATTAGTACAATGACATATAAATTAAGAAATAACATATTGAAATTCAATTCCATATAATAAAACTTACCTGAGCCAGAAAATAAATCCAGAACCCAATCTCCTTCATTTGAACATATGTCTATAAAATAGTTAATCAATAACTACTGTTTTTTATAAATATTAGCTATCTCTCCTTTTGCTTCTTTGTCTTCATATGTTAGTTTTCTCACAACAACATCATAAGCCAGTACTTGGCTATGACTCTTTCCATTTACCCGACTAAAAATGATAGACATATAGCTATCATCTTTTGTCCAACTATCAATATGGATGAACTCACAATCATTTATAAATGGTTGATATTCACAGTTAAGAAGATTTAACTTTTGCATATAACATGAAATAGTAAAAGTTCAATTAACTTGTACATAAATGAATTTTTTAACATTAATCAAATATACATTTTCAACGTATTACCATGTAAGATGCATCCTTGAGTTTGTTTTCCCCTTGAAGCTTGACAATAAAATTTCCAATTGTGCGTCTAAATGAAATGTCACAAATCTCCATAATGGTGATGATGTGAATTCTAAAAATCTTGCAACCACTTTACTAAGAGCTTGACAACTATATGGGTCACTATCATAGTCAATGTTTGGAATATTGAAACCATGGAGAATATCTGCAATCACTAGGGAATAATCCATTTTAGGTATGAGTTTAGCAATGTCTTCATAGTCGCCTTGTATTACTTGATATTGAATAGTGTCAAGCCCATTTCAAATGAAATTATTAAAAGTTGGATCAAGTTCAACATTCTTAAAACGTTGCTTCATCAGTCTTTCGATCTTAATTTCTTTAATAAAGGTTTTGAAACTATCTGGTGCTCCATTTGCATCCTTCCTCATCTTTAATAAAATAAACAAATATATGTGTAAGTTATAAAATAAAAGTAGTATAGAGATTAATAAAAACAAATGTATAAATCAACATAACTTTTTAAATGCAAGATAATTTTTTTTAATGTTGATGTAGAACTTGAATCTAGATAGTTTCGTACAAATTCATCCCAACTATATTCATTCAACAATTTAGCCATTTGTTCTTCTATTTTCATGTAAACATTGTGGTTGCATAGATAAAGTAAAAAAAGTTAATAGAATGATATATATAAAAAATACTACCAAGTACAATATGTTATATTTAAAAGAAAATTATAATCTAGAAATAAGTAAAAATAATTTAACAAGCTTACTTTTGAAATTCCTCAGACATTTCCTCCAATGATAATTCCCCTTACCTGAGACGAGATAATATTGCTTTGACAAGTTTTTCATCCTTCACTCCTTGCAATGCTCTTCAAGGTGCGATAGTCATATCTTCTGGAAGTTGCTTCATTTTAGGACCTAATTTACTGTTGCTACATATCAATTGTTTAGACCTTTTCACCTTCTGGTTTTTAATGCCAATGTTCTCCCACATGCTAAAAATCTCATTAATCAATTCCCATATCTCTCCATTTCTAAATGGAAACTCGAAAATGTTATCAATACCTCTGAATAAATCAGTATTGACTCTGTTGCCTTTTTAATTTATTTTCTCTCAATTTGATAGGCTATTTCCATACAACAATCCTTTCGGAAATCTATAGTAACATTTATCTTATCCCCACAACATTTTTCTTCAAATTCACTACGAATAAATCTAACCCTTTGGACGAAATTCATAGACATCCTATATTCATTATCTAAATTATGATCCCATGCCACTAACTTTGCTTCTATACCTAATAAACTAGCATAAATGATACATTTCATTGTTTCAAAACGTGGGTTATTGGGATATTCCTCCATCAATTGCCTTTGAGCTTCTACAAAATGGTTCCCCCCAAGCACATAATAATTGTATTCACAATTTTTACTTATCAAATGCTTCTTTGCTGGGAACTTGAACTGGATCAACAAGAACCACATAATTAACCACATGAGCATATGGATTATACATCATCAATGTCTTCAAGTTGTGAACATGCAGGTGGTGTGGCTTTTTGATTTGATATTTACATCGTGCTTCACTTGCCTTATAGATTTGTCTCACATTAAGCTAAAATGTACGACCACCCTCAATTAAGTTTCTCTTTGTCAAGTTCTGTCGAATGGAATTTTGTTTTGTTTAAATAATGCCATCCTCTAAATCGGCGCTTGGTGTATGATTTCTCTTCTTTATTTTGAAGTTTCACTAGGATATTGACTATTGGCAATGACTACTTCAGAATGTTCAAATTTACTTTTCTTCCTCATAATATTCTCATCATTAACTAGAACATATTTATTCTTGGGCATTGTTACTTTTGGTCTTTTACGTCTGTTCTCCTTTCTAACATCAATTCCAGTGTCATCCTCTATAACGACAACATATTCTTCAGTGTCAGTTTCAACTTCCTCATCTTCAAAAGTAACATGTCCACCTTTGCTAGATTTATCCACTAGAGGCATTTTTTTTTTATCCCTTGGATGTAGTTTTGTAGCACCATTAATTACTACATTTTTCTTGTTTGCCATATCTTCTTCTGACTCTGAGTAGAAACTACTAACAACTTTCATAATATCATGCTCTATGAAATGAATGCCTCCCAACATAATTGAACAACTTTCAACAAAATTGTGTGAAATGAAATATCATATGTCAATAAAAACAAAGTTATAAAAATATAATGAGATAGTTACAAGAACTAAAAACAAAAATATAAATAACAATACTTACAATATTTTGTTTAATCTCATTTACGAGTTGTTTACCCAACTTTGTAGATACGTGTCTCATGTCATACAATGAATATGATAACTAGTATTTAAACCTTTTAGGTGGCTTGGGTGATTTTTTAAGTATGTAAACAACTTCACTGTCTGGTACCAAACACATGTCTACAACCTTTGCCAACACCTCATAAATTCCATTATCATTAGGTTTATAAACATATAGATACATCTGCACATCTTGGCTTTCTCTTTCTTTCACATACCAGACATTTGCTAGAAGTTTCACTTCCTTTAATTTCTTCCAATATGAAATCATCTTCTTATCATTTGAGGCACTTGAAAGATTTGTAGCTATCAGCTTAGGTTTGGTTCGTTCAATAGTGTTTTTTGAATATCCACCTTTAACAGTCTTTGGTCCAAAAAGACTGACAAAAATCTTGTTTGATGTCATTTTCCTGAAAAAAAGACACATATAAATAAATAAATTACAAAAAATAATAGCTTAAATTAACAAACAAAACAATAAATGATAATTAATTTTGTAAAACATAACAATTTAATTTTATTTTTTTTTTTAAAAGAAATTTTAAAAATACAACGCCCTACCATCCCACCCCTAAAATCAGTCTGCCACCAAGGCTAGTAGTTGGTCCAAACCCCCTACCCCACCCTGGCGGCCCAATAACTAGCCCGCTTCCCCATCCCAGCCCCACCCATCTCCGCACCCCATCCCACCCCACCTCGGCGGTACCAACCCCCTACCCCACCTCTGTTGGTCATTGGGCCACTGGGGTGGGGTGGAGGCTAGCCGCAAACCCTCCACCCCACCTCGGCAGAGGGTCGTTGGGCCGCCGGGGTGGGGCAGAGGGCTGACCACTAGCCTCTGCACCACCCTTGCAGCCCAACGACATGTCGAGATGGTGCGGGGGGGCTGACGCCCAGCCCCAACGACCCAATAACCCATCGCTTCGGCCAACAGGCCATTGGGCCATCGGGGTGGGGTGGGGGGGTTGGCGCCCGACCACCTGCACCACCTCAATGCCCCAACTGACTGTTGGGTTGTTTGGGTGGGGCAGGGTGCTAGGCATCCAGCTCCCCCGCCCTTCACTCATGGGCCCGTTGGGCCACCAGGAGCATGATCGAGCCCACCACGCCCAATGCAGACGTAGTCGGTAAATCTGGCCCATCAAAAATTTGAATTTCTAAAAAAAAAAAATTCATTAAATTTATTTAATTTTAAAATTTGCACAATAGAAAAATTAATTAACCTTTCAAATGCGATAATACTCCGTTGAATATGTTATTGATATCAATGTAGTTGCTCCACAAATTCTCTCCAAGTCTTTTAACAAACCTCGGAAAACTTTGATGTGATGTGAGGAATAGTGATAATGAAGTTTATTATATAGATGAAATTACGAAATTGTTTTAGTGTATAGTTAATGTGGGATTAATTTGTTTTTATAAATTTTAACATGTTAATTTTGTTATGGCGGTATAGAAAACTATGATTAAAGCGAACAATAACATAAATGGTTTTTCAGCCGGTGAATGTGGGATTAATTTGTTTTAGAAAGGTATAATAAAAAATTTAAAAATATGTTTAATTGTTTAGTAATATTGATAGTTGAAGTAATAAATAATTTAGGTAAATATTAGTTTAAATTTTAATTTTAAAAGATTTATTTCTAAAAAAAAATATATTAAAATTTTTTGAATAAATTGTAGAAGAACATAATGGAGGGAAATACATGAAACGAAATTTTTGGAGGGAAATTTTCATTCTTTAAGCTATATATTATCATTAGGATAGTTTGCATTTGTATCATTCAACCTATTCTATTTGAAAGGCATGGATTCTTCTGATAGTGAAGTTTTGCTTTGTGAAGCATCAACATCTTCGCCGCGTAACAACTCTATTCATATTGATGAATATAACAGAAATTCTTCCACTATGAATAGAGAGTCAGTTATTCCACTTAGTCCTAATCCTAAGGACTATGAGAGCAACACTGATGAAAGACGGAATGAAGACTTTCAAATAAATAAAGATTCGATGTTTCCACTTAGTCCTAATCCTATGGATTATGAGAGCAACAGTGATGAAGAATTTCAAAAGAATGGAGTGTCACGGTGTCCACTTAGTCCTAATCCTATGGACTATGAGAGCAATAGTGATGAAGAGCATGATGACGAATTTCAAAAGAATGGAGTGTCACAGTGTCCACTTAGTCCTAATCATATGGACTATGAGAGCAACAATGATGAAGAGCATGATGATGAATTTCGAAAGAATGGAGTGTCAGAGTGTCCACTTAGTCCTAATCCTATGGAATACGAGAGCAACAGTGATGAAGAACATGATGAAGAATTTCAAAAGAATGGAGTTTCACGGTGTCCACTTACTCCTAATCCTATGGACTATAAGAGCAACAGTGACGAAGAGCATGATGAAGAATTTCAGCGGAATATAGTGTCACAGTGTCCACTCAGTCCTAATCCTATGGACTATGAAAGCAACAGTGATGAAGAACATGATGAAGAATTTGAAAAGAATGAAGTGTCACGGTGTCCACTTAGTCCTAATCCTATGGACTATGAAAGCATCAGTGATGAAGAACTTGATTAAGAATTTGAAAATAATGAGGTGTCACAATGTCCACTTAGTCCTAATCCTATGGACTATGAGAGAAACAGTGATGAAGACCATGATGAAGAATTTAAAATGAATAGAGTGTCATAGTGTCCATTTAGTCCTAATCCTATGGACTATGAGAGCAACAGTGATGAAGAGCATGATGATAAATTTCAAAAGAATGGAGTGTCACAGTGTCCACTTAGTCCTAATCCTATTGAATATGAGAGCAGTAGTGATGAAGAGCATGATGAAGAATTTCAAAAGAATGGAGTGTCACAACGTCCACTTAGTCCTAATCCTATGGACTATGAGAGCAACAGTGATGAAGAGCACGATGAAGAATTTCAAAGGAATAGAGTGTCACAATGTCCACTTAGTCCTAATCCTATGGACTATGAAAGCATCAGTGATGAAGAACTTGATTAAGAATTTGAAAAGAATGAGGTGTTACAGTGTCCACTTAGTCCTAATCCTATGGACTATGAGAGCAACAGTGATGAAGACCATGATGAAGAATTTAAAATGAATAGAGTGTCACAGTGTCCACTTAGTCCTAATCCTATGGACTATGAAAGCAGCATTGATGAAGAACATGATGAAGAATTTCAAATGAATAGAGTGTCACGGTGTCCACTTAGCCCTAATCCTATGGACTATGAGAGCAGCAGTGATAAAGAACATTATGAAGATTTTCAAATAAATAAAGAGTCACAGTTTCCACTTAGTCCTAATCCTAAGGACTATGAGAGTAGTAGTGACAAAGTAGAGGATGTAGAATTTTTAGTAAGTAAACAATTACATTTTCGATGTAGTCCTAATTCTATGGATTATGAGAGCAACGCTGACAATGCACATGAGGAAGAATATCCAATAAACATTGAGTCAAATTTTCCATTTAGTCCTAATTCTAAGGACTATGATAGTAGCACTGAATAAGGGAAAGATGAAGAGTATCCTCCAAGTCATTATTTCAAAAGCACAACTAGTCATAGTGAGGATAACATTCCTCAAAATGATGATGAAAATACTTATACAAATGATGATCCAATGATGGAGATGTTGCCAAGAAATATTGTCTCGAGGAGTAGGAGCACAACTTTTCGTATCAATCCAAGATGTTCTAGTTATACAAGGGGTAGAGTATAATATCTAACAAGAAGAAGTTCTATCAATGCTCTTATTTCAAGTGAATGTTGTAAAAAATATTGCTTGAAACATATGGATTTCAAATTTGCATTAGAGAAAAGGAAGAGATATTTGTCAATGAATAAAAGCATGCAAAATTCATATTTAGCTGCGTGCATGCAATCTACATTGTCAGGTTATGATTATCATATTGGTTCTTTATTTATCTGTAGAAAGGCTTTCAAAATGTTTCATTCGGTGGGTAATTTTCATCTCTCAAGAATCCAAGAAAATTTGGAAAAGCATCCCACATTTTATTCAGAAGTATGTTATAAATGACAGTTTGGGCCATTATCAAATACTGCAATGTCATGGATGAAAGATTTCTTGTCAAAGCATGGAGAGTGTATGCCAAATAGAGAGGCAATACATATTCCAGATAATTTTTAAAGATGATAAATCTACAAGTTGTACAAAGCATATGTAGAAGGTTCTGAGGGACATGGTCGGTTTATTACATATCAATATTT
>APFE030875721.1:21004-39329 GCA_000404065.3 Pinus taeda
TGCCAAGGGTGTACTTCATAGCTCCAAATATTCATAATGATGCAAATTTGACCATAACCATAATTCATGATGTGATTTTGCATTGTTCTGGTAATCTTCCTGAAGTTTTGTTCTACAATTGGACAACACTTGCCGTGAAAACAAAAATCAGGTTGTTTTTGGATATCTAAACATGCTTGTTGAATTGAGAATTTTTCAAAAGGTAAAGGTTGGTTTCCTTCTTGTTGGGCAAACTCATGACCATATTGATCAGATGTTCAGTCGTTTTTCAGTCACATTGAGGAGGAAGGAAGTTGGGATTTTGCCATCACTAATTGAATGTATTAAGAAATCATACATGCCAGAGCCTACTTTTGATGTGTTGGAAGAAACTTTTGACATGCGAAGGTTTATTTTGGGATCATATGGTGAGGAGAAATGCATTGAACAACTTAATGACATTAGCTTCCAACATCAATTTCGTATCAAAAAATTTGATGGGAAAACACTAATATGGGGCAAGAAGTATTCAACTACTACAGAATGGGCACCGTCATCAGGTTTGCATTTTTTTAAGTTCATTCCAGATCATCCAATATTTGCATAAAAAATATTGTTATTACAATCAGTTGGTGAAGTTCAAAATGCACATAGACAGAACAGAGATATAAATTATTCTAATTGCCTGGAAGAAATTAAAAAATGTATTAGATATGCATATGAGTACTTTGACATTGCTAATTCAATTTGGTGGGAGTCATTTTTCAATAATCAAAGTGATATCATTTCAAGAACAAAAAATGAAGATATACCTTTGAAAAATCCATTTATTTGGCCACAAAATGTGTCAAATGAACATGAGGAAAGAAACATTGTTGAACAACAACAATCTCAAGGTATTATTAATTCTTCACACACAGAGGAAATAGAGATGTATATTGGTTCTAGAAGATCTCGTGCCCAATGTGAAGCCATGGAAGACCTTTACAGGGGTTTAGTACAGGATATTAAGAAGGTTTGCATGATCATAGTGATAGCAGATGGAGATCCAACAGTTATCCATTCTGGGTTGCTAAGGTTATAAAGGTATTTACAAAAAATGAAGATGTTACAAGTGTTGAAGTACATTGGTATGCCACAAATACACACCCATTCAATGGTGTGTATAAGCTAGAGATGGTAGTTGATAAAAAATGGGCAGAAAGAGAGAAAGAAAGGGTACAAATATAAATCGTTGCTGCAAAGACCTATTAATATTGGAGGATGTTGACATACTTGTTTATGAATTCAATTTAACAAAGAGAGGAGCTCTTCTCTTCAAGATGATAGAGATTCTGAAAAGGTTGTTACCAAAAGGAACAATGTTGAGATGGGAATCTACTGAAACTAGTCATAGATCAAGAAGAATTTTGAAACCTAAAATGGTGGGCATGCATGTGGACTCAGATGGGGCACTAGTTGACGAAAGAGAAGAATATGAAACATCTTCGTTTGCACCCAGTCATTCATCTAAAGATGTGAATTCTAATGGTGTGCAAGAAAATATGAGTGATTTTGAATAATTTTCTAAGACAGTTCATATAACTGATGTTTACATCATATATTGAAATAAAAATTTTGATTTCCATATGGTGTTGAATCAGAAGTTATGAGTCATTTTTATGTTGTTGGATTATATGTTTTAATTATGATGATTTTTATGTTTAGAATATCTACAATGCAACAATAAATTAGAGATATAATGTATGTTTCATTCAATCTACAAATAATGACATTTTGATTAATTTAGTCATGAATTTGTTCATAATGTCATGGTTTTTCAATTTTATGGTTGAAAAATTTCCAATTGTTTTGTATCTTTAATGTTATGATTGAAAATAATTAGAATTTTAACGATATTTAGTGTGATGTTATTATATGTTTAACAACATGGATGAAAACTACTATAATTTTAATGTGTTTCAGATCCCATTATTTTATCTTTATTGTCATTACTAAAACATGTTGAACTTATACTTAGGAAAGAAAAATGTTATTCTACCAAAAACATTAGTGTGTTTTTTTCCTCAAAATCAATTGTTTTTTCGCACATAAAAATTCGGTTTTACTGGCATTTTTTAAAAATGTTGAAATTTGACCCGAAAAAAAAAACCATCGTTCCAATATCAACGCTTTTTATTTTCAGGGTGTTTTTTGCACAATTTTTGCACGAAAAATTCGTTTTCACTACCATTTTTAAAACATGTTCAAAATTGACCCTAAAAAAAAAGCATCGTTCCAGTATACACATTTTTGGTTTTTAGCACTGTTTTTTATTTTTTTCGGGGTTTTTTTGCCACAGTTCTTGTTTTGAGTTTATATTTCACATTTGAAAGTTTACATTGTTTAATACTCCCTTCAATTGGAGTGATCTAGTGAACAGGGTATTGATTGGAACAAACATGTTGGCAGAGATGGAACAGGAAATGAAAGTTATCAACAATAATATAAAGGAAACATAGGATAGACAGAAGAGTTATGCAGATCAACACATGGAATTTAAGGAGTTTCGGGTTGGGGAGAATGCGTACTTGCACATCAAACCCAGAAGGGGCTCCTTGAGGATTAGATGATGTGCCAAGTTGGCACCTCAGTATTGCGGGCCTTTCAGGGTCATTGAGAGGATTGGACCAGTGGCATACATACTTGCACTGCCTTCAACAATGAAAGTCCATGATGTTTTCCATGTGTCATTTCTTAAGAATTATGTGAAATAATTTGATCATGTGATTGATTGGTATGTATTATAGGTGGAACCAAAAGGAGAATTCCAACAGGAACCTCGGTTCATATTCCAATGGAAACAACTCATGCTTTAGAATTAAGCAATCGAGAAAGTTAAAGTGTTGTGGAATCACTTTGGGCCCAATGAAGCTACATGTGAGATGCATGATGAGATGAGGGCTATGTATCCTTCATTGTTTGCCAATTAAGGAAAAGGAGTTTTGGTATATGTATTATAGGTGGAACCAAAAGGAGAATTCCAACAGGAACCTCGGTTCATATTCCAATGGAAACAACTCATGCTTTAGAATTAAGCAATCGAGAAAGTTAAAGTGTTGTGGAATCACTTTGGGCCCAATGAAGCTACATGTGAGATGCATGATGAGATGAGGGCTATGTATCCTTCATTGTTTGCCAATTAAGGAAAAGGAGTTTTGGTATATGTATTATAGGTGGAACCAAAAGGAGAATTCCAACAGGAACCTCGGTTCATATTCCAATGGAAACAACTCATGCTTTAGAATTAAGCAATCGAGAAAGTTAAAGTGTTGTGGAATCACTTTGGGCCCAATGAAGCTACATGTGAGATGCATGATGAGATGAGGGCTATGTATCCTTCATTGTTTGCCAATTAAGGAAAAGGAGTTTTGGTATATGTATATATTTTGGTTGTTTTTGTGAATACCACAATGAGCTATGTTATAATGCTCAAATAAGTGTTATGGTTGTCATGTTGGTTTTTCTTTTAACTAGGTTGATAATTGTAGATACTGCATCGAGCTAAGTTATAAAGATCCATGGGCAGTATCTTTTAGTTTTCAGTAATCTTGTTGGTCATAGGTGTCATAGGACACCGAGGATGGTGTTCCCCTAAGGGGGAGGGGCCTATAACATCCTCAGGCTAAAATTTCATGTAATAAAGTTAATAAAGGAAAATAAGGCTATGGTCATGGGACATGTATTCCAAGATCAATGTTGGGCAAAACATACTACTAGGTGTTCATTTTGGTTTATTATGACTAAGAGAAATTGAAAAAGTCATTGCAAAGGAAAAGAGACATTAATTGGCATTTTAGTTATGAAAGTAAAGAAAAATAGGAGAAAAGGGAGATAAAAGGTCAAGGATTGCATGAGAAGGAAGTTGAAGGAAAAATAAAGGAAAATTAAGAAAGTAAAGGACTCAATGATAAAAAGGCTTTTGAGGATCAGTTCACAACTTCTGCTAGTCCAACTTTATTTAGTTTTAGCTTGGAGATCTCCCTATTCTCTCATACTATTACACATTTAGAGAATTCTTGGAGCACTATAGCATTGGAAAAAGGAAAGAATGGGACAAGCAAGGAAAATTTGGATCAAGTAGCTTCAGTAGGAATACTTGTAGGTGACATGCTGCATGTGTGATTTCCCAGCTAGTTTGTGAATGGATGGTACATGAATGTGTGTATTTGGTTCTCTCATTGTCATTGGCATGGTTTTTGCTAGGTGTGAGAGTGGTTACAGCCTTTCCTTTCCATTTCTAAATAGCCATGGTGTGATGGGGTTCTTTATTTGGTTGATATTTATATTTCCAAATGGTTTTGGAATTGCCTGAGGCAGTCTCAGGAAAATTCCCATAGGGACTCGGAATCCCTTTACTGGTTTTGGGGGGATTACGGTAAATCCTGAGGGTGGAGACATGCAAATTCCTCAAGGTATTGGTGAAGAAATTATGAGGGATCCAGGCTTGTTTTGGGCCTAGTAATCTCTTGACTAGTTTTGGCTAGATTGTGATAAAACCTAAGGATGGAGATAGGAAAATTCTTCAAGGAATTGGTGAAAAAATTCGAAGACATCCAAGCTTGTTTTGGGACTAGTAATCCCTTCACCGATTTTGGCAGGATTGCGGTAAATCCTAAGGGTGGAGGTGGTTTAATCTATGAGGAAGCTTTGGTTGTTTATGTACTGGTTTTCTTAAGTGATCTCTTGACCGATTTTGACGGGATCGTGGGAGCATGAGGGTGGAGGTGGTTTAATAGTCTCTAGGAAGCCTTGGTTTCTTTTGTCTTAAGTCCCACATTCATGCTTATAATATGGCATGGGGGTGATTAGTTGAAAGAAATATTTTATTCACCTCAATCTATGGCCGGTTGGTACATGGAAGTCCCTAATTTGGTTGCATTTTTCATATGTTAATAACAACTATTTTCCTCTTGTATTTCATGGTTATTATTATGGTTATATGTTGGTTGTAAACATGGTTCATAGCAGGTTCTAGTTATGGATCTTGACACGTTTTGACAGGTTGATGAATGGTTATTGAATGCATGAGATAACAAAGGTTATTGCAACTATTATCAGAGGGCATTAAACCTTATTTATGATTCTGAAATAAATATCAAACCCTTATTTTCAGATATGCATACATGACCTGTAAATTACATGTTCTTAATATGCTTGACGAAATGATTGTCATGGTTAGGCCTAGTTAGGTCAAGTTTTGATCAGGTTTTGTATGAATGGATTTTTCTTGATGTTATTTATCATTCTAGAAAGTCTCAATGAATTTTGGGCAGTGATCTGGAGGCTAACCTAGAATTTAGGCTCAGAATCAAAGAATGCACCCTTTGAACTAGACATTTTAGGTCACAAACACTACCTGGTATGCTTATGCCTCTGATTGTAGGCCCTCAACTACATGGAGGCCTTGTCATGCATGTGGTTGGGAGCCTAGGTCACTAAAACATCATTCGAGCTCATGGTTTGGGCACTGATAGTGGTTATTCAACTCGTGGGTGTCATGTAGCTCCTAAGGAAGGTCAATAAGGTTCCAGTTTGTTGATTCCACTTCTTTAACTATACTTAGGAGGTTGAGTCATGTCATAGTATCCCTCAGCTCATGTTCACCTTAGAAGGCTGATGAAATTGGGTAAATGTGGGAGGAGGTGTTACAACAAGATCACCAAGGAGTGGAAGACAATGAGTACGTGGATTCAAGACAATGAGTAAGTGGATTGATATATGATACACCAATATTTGGAAAGCTAATAGAAATAAGTCCACTAAATATTTTCACAAAGATAACGATTCATGGAGTGTTCCAATATTGGTTTTCTCTCCCATCAATATTCATAAATTTTGATTTGTCTCACTTACACTCGCATTCGTAGAATAAACTCCTAAACTGTAAGATCAATTCATAGGAGAGCCAAAAGGCTTTGTTAGCCAAAACAGTGCACACCATTGTATGAAACAATTCCATGTGCCGATAGAACTATACCAATAATCAACTAGATTTATGTACTTGCATTGTTGAAGAATGTTGTGATAATGATTCAAAATCACGGGTTTTAATGGAAATTGTCTAGTGTTGGGCACAAACTAAGTAAAATATTAAAATTTAGATGAATATCATTTTGTCTACAATTTGTAGCATTGATTTTCCTCAATGATCAAGTGCTTTGGTTTATTCCCCATGCAAAATCCATTTTGATCCTCTAATTTGATGTAATTCATTAGATCCTCCGACAAGAATATATTCAATCTACTACTTCAAACCCATGTTTTTAGTGATTTCTCAAGGATCAACGTTGATGGTGAATGTGTCATTGTTAACTTATTGAGCAATTTAGTTCTATTGTTCTTAGATAATACCCGCTTTTTCACTGAATTTATGGACCCTTTTATTTGAGTGAAGATTTTCCTCCTAGATTGAGCTCCTATTGTACTTTATATCTAGTTGTTCATCTTCCTTGATGTTCATATAATCTATGTCCAAATGTCATCATAAAAAACCTAACCCTCAATGATCTACATAATTGGTTATCTCACTCATTGGCTATAACCTAGAGTATCATTTATTTTCTAGAGGGATTTTGAGTGGCCTCAATGAAATAGTAAGCACTTAGCCTATGTGACATTCAATAAGCTAGAGATAAAAATTAGAATTGAGCAAAAGATCTATTCTAATTAGATTGGCTCCTGCAAGTGATCAATCTTGTGCCAGTAGGAGGAGTGAAATCACATCGGATATGCACTAATGAATGACATGGTCACAAGGATTTTAACTACACCTAAGGGTCTCAATTCCAATAGATATTTGCAACACTTTGATCATTATTTCTGAGAGTATGCAAATGGAAAGGAAGGCATGATATCTTCTTGATCTTTGAAAATTTTAAAGCTCAAATTATATAAATGAGACTTAGTCCAATCCTTGTAGCAAATCTAGAAAGAAAAACTATTGATCAATGGTTTTTTACTAGTCGACAACATGCAGTTCTAGTCATGTAAATCAAAAGAGATTTCCACAAAATTGAGATGGTGATGGCTACAACCATTATTCAAGTCTCCTCTTCCCTTTTAAAATTTTGTATATGTCATTAATTCTCTCTCTACCTTGAGTGTTTACTTGAAGGCTTGCCTGTCCAACTAAAATGTTGAATGCCATTGGTAGGGACTAAAACATTACGGATGAAGACATCAGAAAGGCACTTGAAAGGATAAAGTTTAATTAGCAATGATAAGAGAAATGCAAGATGGGAAATCCTCTTTTAAAAAAACTCTTTCTTGTTCTATCACAAGCCCAACCATATGATTTATTTGGAGTATATGTGGCTTCAATGGATTAGGATTGAAGTTCTAATATTTTTTATGGTAGTCCATGTGTATTCCATGCAACATATAGGTCATTGGCTTTGAGAACATTTTAAAATCCCAAGTCCTCAACCAATTCACCCACTCTCCATACCACTGGAATAAAGGCTAAGGTGATTATTTTAATCAATTTAAAAGGTCCTTTACCTATTCATTTGCATTCAATTTTTTATGCTCATTCTTCACAAAGAATCATAATAACCCTAGTTTAAGTGTTTTCATGGGATATTATTGAAAATAAAATGGGCTTATATTCTCCTTTGATCTATGCTTGCTATTCAAAAGAGAATTGTTCTTAAGTATACTTAATAGCAAGTTGTATCAAGATAAATTAAAATAATGCAATGAACGGTTTTTGTAATGTTTAATATCTTGATCTAGATAGAAAGTTGAATAGGGGGATCAAAGGGATTTCATATGCTTCAGTGCCATCATATTTATGATGTTTATTTTTCTTCTTTAAGCCATTGTTTAATATTCCAAGTACAAATATCTAAAGGGTTACTAGAAATAAGGAAAATGGTAGATTACAACTTGTAATTAAAAGCATCAGAGAGAAAATTGTTTGTTCCTCTAGTATTTTGAAGCATTAAAGTGCTCACATGATTGTAAAAATTGAAGGATAAATCATTCAAATGTAGAGAGAGTAAAGTCTCAAACACTTTCAAAGTTGTGAAGGTAACCATTGAGACCACCCTAAAATTGAATAAAATGGGCTAAAGAAATCAAATGAGTCATTAAAAGTTCATCATTATAATTGGACTTTAGGGTGTATGTTTGGTAGTACCTGACACCCTAAGGTGACATTAAAATCAAATGAGCAAGTACAAGGCAACATCAGGAAATTCTTAAAGGAGGAAAGCACCTACTAAATGTCTTTAAGGGGTTAAATATTTGTAAGAGTGCAACCATGAATTGAACAATAAAATAAAATTACTTGAGTGGAAATTATAGCTAAACCAAACAATAACTGATTAAATGGCTAAGACACTAGCAACTACAAATATTCAAAGAGAAATCATTATGAAGGAGGAATTGTTTGATGCACTTCAAACCAAATAAATAGAAAAGAAAGTTTGGATTGATGCAACATCTATAGTGAAGATAAATGCAATTTTTTATATAGAATATATAATACAAAAGGCTAGCGACATCTTGTGATACAAATGAATTCATCGAGACAATTGATGCAAGTTGTAGCACAAAAGAGTTAATAAAGCATAATGATGTAACATGTGATACCAAGGACTTTATCCAAAAGTTTGATGCAAAATGAGATATAAATGACCTAATAACAATAGCTGATGCAACTTTTGCTATAATACATGTGATTGATGCTCAATGACTTGATGGAGTCAATGAACGGAACACAAAACAATAGTAACAATAGTAGCAGAAGAAATTATGAAGAAGACACAGAATAAGAAAATTTTATTTGCAAGATGGTTGTTAGAGCTTGGGAACAAATCTCATTCAATAGAAATTGGCATGGATTGAGATACACAAAGGAATACAACTTTGTTATTCTATATTTCTTCAAACTAATTCGGTTTGTGTCTGTGGGCTTTTTGGATGAGGGTAATAGTATTGATAAAAATGTCAACATTGTTAGAGAAATGGTCACATGGAGAGTCAATATTTTGAACTCCATCCTCGTCTTCATTATGGGAAGAAAACTTGCCTTTCAAAAAGATGTCAAAAGAAGAAGAAATCTAAGAAATTAATTCAACAAGGATGGATAAATTCTTGGGGTTGGAATCAAGAAGTGAAGAAACTACATCATTCATACTACCTAGTCAAAATAGAGGTAAAGGAACAAAATTCGGAGATGGTATTCTCCACACCTAAATTGGGGCAACACAATGATAGAAGAAAATCTCATACACCTTTAAGGGGGGAGCACAATGATAAAATAAACTCTCCTACACCTTTAATGGCGGAAGTAAATTGTTGAAAGCAATATGTTTAGTGGCCATCCAAAAACCACCACCTTATTCAAAGAAAATTGGTTAGTGCTCATTCAAAAACCACCACATTAGAGGAAATTTCAGCCTAAAAGTGGCTTCCTAAGGCAAAATAATAAAATAAGAGTTTTTTATTTTGGAAAAAAAAAAGAAAAATATTATTTTTTTAATTGTATTTTTCACTTATCTCCGTATAGGTTAACTCAAATTTTAAGTGTAGACACTTGTTGGATGTGAAATTAGTTTCGAGATCCAACGAGTACCCATTATGCATACTTATGAGAAGACCCACAATGATAAAAATTTAAGATAAATTAAAGAATGTTTTCAATATGCTTCCTTAATTTATCTTCAATTTTTATCAATGTGAGTCTTCTCAAAAGTATGCATAATGGGTACTCGTTGGATGTCGATTTTAATTCTGCATCCAAAGAGTGTCTACACTTGAAATTTTAGTAAACCTATAATGAGATAAGCCAAAAATACAATTTAAAAATTAGCTTTTCTTCTTTTGTTTAGAAAATATTTAGATGTACATTTTTTTAAATTTAAAGGATTTTGATTGGTTTACATATCATGACATGGAGATTTCATGAAAATTTTATGGGAACTTTTAGGATGAAATTTATACTAATGCATTATTTAAAGAAGTCTAGTTATTGGTAAACCTTAAACCACTAATTCCATGGGAGATCGTTAATGGTCCAAAAAAAACCACCACCTAAAGAATCCATAGCCCCAGCTTGGATCCTTTCCAAACATGAACTACTGAAAAAAATCTTACCTTGCACCTAATAGGGGGAATATTAGATAGTAAGATTTAATTTTTGAAGTCTTATTAATAAAATTGATCAACATTCAATTATAAATTGTGAATTTCAACTTAATAATCACTTTCCTCAACATAAAATTATTTTAATTATTCAACAAAAATATTCAGACATAGTGGTTATTCACTTCCAAATATATAGATACTGATGTTTTTTCAACAAATCTACATCGAAACTCTTCTCAATAGTTTTATATTGAAGAGGACATAATTTATTAGTACAAGTGAAATTTAACAAGAATTTGGGGCTCATAACTCCAAAGGTTAGCATAAATTTTTTGGTCTCAAGAAAAGAAATTTTTTTCTCGAACCTATGAACCTCCCTTTAAGCCTCAACAAAATACTAATTCTCCACCTCCAACTTCTAAGAATGATGAATCCTTCTCCACGACAAAGAAGAAACATAAAAAGAAGAAGAAAAAAATAGATGAAACATGTACCTTTTGTGGCAAATCAGGGCATTTTGAAGAAAAATAGTGGGAAAAGTTTCAAGTCTTAAATAATTTGACGAAGAAGAAAAATATCTCAATAGGAAAAGGATATGATTTATTAATTCATACACCCTCATATAAAAATTTATTTCATTGCAATACCATGGGTTACAAATACCATGGGTGCAAAAAAACTTTGAATTGATTTGGTCACACATAAGAATCTCCCATGTGGGACCAAATAGAAGTTTGATCGAATATTTTTGACATTGCTTTTCTCTTATCGCTACTAATCCCTGTCCTAAGATTCCTTTCATCATGTTTGCACTACTCTGACCAAGGTTCTACAAATCTCTTTCTTATCCCTCGACAATATCTTCACTAACATATTAGCTGGATTTTCTGTAGTGTGTATTTTCTCCAATTGCAGCAACCCATCGTCTAACACTTCACGAATCCAATGATATCGAACATCAATTTTCTTGGTCTTAGAATGATATGTTGGGATTTTTGCTAATGAATAGCACTATAACTATCATAATGCAACAAATATTTATCTTGTTTTATTCCTAGTTCTCCTAAAAATTGTTGCATCCACAACATCTCTTTGCAAGCTTACGTGGAATCTATGTATTCTGCCTCTGTTGTGGAGAGGATTCTTACTTTCTGCAACCTATACATCCAAGATAATATTGCATCTGCAAATGTATATAAATAACCAATGATGGAATTTCTAGTATCTGCATCTCCATCCATGTTTATATATGTGTAACCTTCAAGAACAACATTATTATTACCAAAACATGAACAGTAATTACTAGTACCCTTGAGCTACCTCAAAATCCACTTTGTTGCTTATTAATGTTGTTTGTTTCGATTTGTAAGGAACCCACTCACTACTCCCACTTAATGTGTAATATCTAGATGGGTACATACCATGGCGTACATTAAGCCACCAATTGATGAATCACAAGAGATTCTACTCATTTCACTCTTCTTCTTATCATCATAAGGGCACAAAGAAGCAAAGGTTTGAAGTGTGATGCTGACAATTTATGACCTAGTTTGGCCCCCTTCATATTGAACCTGTCCAACACGTTCTCAATATATTTTTATTGTGACAACTGCACTTCTTTTTTCTTTCTATCACATATAATCCTCATGTGCAATATTTGTTGTGTTAGAACAAAATATTTTATTGCAAATTGAGTACCAAAATATTTCTTCAAACTATTAATCATGTTCTTATCATGTTCAACAATTATCATATCATCCACATACAATAGCAGCACATTTCCTTGGCATAGTTATTGATGTAGACACAAGGATTAGCCTCTAGCCTTTTGATGCCATTCTCTAACATAAATGTATCAAGTTTCTTGTAACATTGGCGAGGTTCCTATTTCCACCCATAAATGCTCTTCTTCAACCTGCAAACAAGGTTCTCTTTACCTTTTACCATGAACCCTTCTCACTATTCCATATAAATTTCCTCCACCTATTCTCCATGAAGAAGAATTGTTTTCACATCTAGTTGTTCACATTCTAAGTGTAAAGTAGTAGCAAGACCAAGGATAACTCTTATGGATGGCGTTTTAATAATAGGTGAAGTCAAAACATTCTTTTCGAGAAAATCCCTTCACCATCGGCCTCACTTTGTATCTTTCCTTCTCCTCACCCTCATGTTTAATCTTGTATACCCTTTTTTGTAGGGAATTTCTTCCTTTTGGAAAATTCACTAACTCCCAAATTTTATTTTCCAATAGAGAGTCCATTTCTTTCTTTGACTAAACCTCCAAAGACAGACTTGGCATGCCTTTCTACACATATATTTTTATCAGGAAATTCATGCTTCACGGTCAACTCCAGGCTTTCATATTCACCAAGCTCTCATATTTACCATGCTGGATCTGATACCAGATGCTAAGTTCATAGAGCACCGAGAGAAGTGGTGGTGTCTAAAGACACCGTTGCTTAATCCCAGTTGCCCGCAGGTCGATTTAACATGATTATGCTAAGATTTTAAATAGGCTACATCAGAGACAAATACCATGGGAAAAACCATGGGTTCCGATAAAGCTGGAGCTCGAAAAAACACCGGTAACTTGATAGAGTCAAAATTACTTGATCCACCTTTATAGATCTAGGGAATTATCCCTCATTAGTTGTTGAATACATGAGAGTGGTCTACTAATGAGGTTAAGTGACACAGTGTAGTCCGGTAATTAACTTTGGGAGATCTTGGATTCAAGTGTTCAAGAGTGGAAATCAACAATTCAACTAGAGAGCTACAACTTTACAAAGCTTATGGGATAGCTTGATGGAGTTCAATCTACTTGATCTCGAAAATTACTAGAGATACTAATGAAGAGTTTTCCAGACAAGAAGATCAAAGACAGAGACTTGTTAATTGAGGATGTTGGAGGCATTATCTCCTTGTTGTCTTATATTGAATGATATTCTTCATCATAAAAATTATTTTTTAATGTAATTGTTATATGAGTTATATAATTGTTAATTAGTTGGATTTTACAGATTTTGTCCAACTAAAATAACTCCTAATTTAAAGTTTAGTTTAAAAACTTTCTCTTGATTATGTGCTTAAGATAACATTTCTATCTTATACCAATATTTGTATATTTATTTTTCTAATGTTTATAATTATAAAATATATTTATATGTAAAAGTTTTACTGAGTTTTAATTATATGATAAATCTATTACAATATGGTTTTGGTTTTCAACGATTGACTTATCTTCTTTCTTATATGTTGTTGTTCTGTTTTATTATTGCTTTGTTTTTAACCTTTGCTTTGCAATTGGTTGAAATAGGTACAAAGCTTCAAGGAATCATTTAATTCATTGCAGCGATTTCCAAGGAATTAATGATGAAAAATAATTTTCCGCTTTTGTCGCTAGAAGTACGTTTAGGGTCATCGATTACTGTGAAAGCAATTTTATCGCTTAAAGTTGCTATAATCATTCATTTGCGCTCTACTTTCCGCTCTACTTTCAATTTTTTTTATCTTTTATTTTTGAAATTTTGTTATAAAGTGTAACCTGTACGTTTTATATCTTTATCATACCAAATTTGGATTTTAGCCCATGACAATTATCAATTTCCTAGCAGAAACTTGTTTGTGGTCATGTTTTCATTATAAACATTTTTAACGACAACTAAAATTTAACACGATTGCGGTTTGTGATTTTATTACTGAGGTCCGCATAAGGAATTTATTTTATGTTAAGGCGGGTGACTGCAGAGCAAGGACAAAAATTATAATATATTAATATTTTGAATTTTATATTTTAAATAATAATATATTAAGTGTTTAAATTAATTTTAAACCAGATATTTACTTAAGGTTTGTATTTCATAGATTTGTTAT
Source organism: Pinus taeda (assembly GCA_000404065.3). Taxonomy (NCBI): domain Eukaryota; kingdom Viridiplantae; phylum Streptophyta; class Pinopsida; order Pinales; family Pinaceae; genus Pinus; species Pinus taeda. The sequence goes on from APFE030875721.1 coordinate 34,991, forward strand.
TGTTATTCAGTGATAGAAAGTGGATTTTTATATGTTATTTTTAATATTTTTAATAATTATTAGGAAAAAGAATTAGGATTATTGAATTTAGGTTTTTGTGATTATTTTATTGTGATGAACCATATTAAATGGTTGGAAACGAGTTTATTTATAAATTTTGATGTAATTATGACTGAAAACATGTTAAAAAAATGAGATTATTATCGTGGTATTTTTTCTAATTTAATTTTAAAAAGTATCATAAAATTATATAGATTTTGTGATCCATATTGTAGATAAATGTCTTTGGGAGTAATCGCTATTTGGTCCACTTTTCTAACCTTGTCTTGAAGATAAATCACATCAATTGATTCTAAACATATCTTAATAATGTAATTAATGCTAAAAATATTAATCTAAAATTATCATAAAATAAATAATATAAACATTTAATATAATAATGAAATGAATACCATATTATATTTTTTTTTAATATAGCCTATAATTAAAATTTATATATCTATATATAATAATTTATTTTAATTTTTATTTTATAAATTAACAATGTAATAATAATTTTAAACAAAATTTGAAGTCTGAAAAACTGAATGTGAAAGGAATAATGGATAATCTGTGTAATAAATTGATGTCTACTGCGTTGATTATATGTTTGCGATAATGTACTACATAGTACATACTGATTCGAAGAATTCACTCGGTCCGACCATTTTCTCTAATCTGCCTGGTCTTTGACTCCCCTTTCATACCTGTTTTCCCCATTGCTTCTGTCTTCGATTTTCTCCCGAGAAAGCATGGTGTCGGCGGACTGTACCTATAATATCTCATGTTAATGCTGCTTCCATGATGATAGAGAAAAATACATGGAGTCCTTGAGAAGAAACACTCTCTCTCCCCATTTTTTACCAGTATGGGCGATCAGCCTCATTCCCGTAGCCCTCAGCTCCCCCGTCATGCCAGTTTTGCCTACTACTTTTGTCTTCGACGGATTCAACGGAACCAACTTGATCTTGGAGGCAGATTGTAGCGCCCTAGCGCTGCGGCCCGGGCGCGCGCCCTCCGCGAAGTGAAAATCGACTAAGTATGGGAGAGCGCTCCACCTATGCGACGAGTTGGACACGCGAATAAGGAGAGCGCCTCATGAGTTTATACGACGAGTTGGACGATGTCAACCGACGAGCCGACACTTATGCGATGGACGCTTGAGTGGGCGGTCCCGCACGATGGGCGGGTTGACCTTACGACGGGGCGTTAGCGTGTGGAAGTGGCGGACGAGTTTGGCGAGTCCGATGAGCGGACAACCCCTCCTACGATGCGTATAAACCATGGCAAGTTTGATGGATTAAGGTATCAATCGAACGACGGGTTGTCATCGCTCAAACGCACAAGTTCTAGTGCGACGGTTGAGGAGAGAGACCCGCAGGTCACATCGGAGATGCGCCCGCAGGTTAAGGTGTGAACAGTGCGGGGAGTTCGGTGAACAGTGCGGGTATAACGTGGTGCAAGCGCGGGTGCGCTCGCCCGCCCGTTGGGTGGACGACCGGGCGTGGGCAAGGCGACCCACCCGCCCGCTATCGTGCAGCGCGGGTTGAAACAAACGGTGCGTTGGGTGGTTGGTAACGTCGGGCGGGTTGTGGTTGAAACGTCGGCACGGTGGTGCGGTTGATACGCCGAGCGCATTGTGGTTGAACGCCAGCACGGTGGCACGGTGGTACGCCGGGCGCGGTGATATATATTGCAGTGTTGGTTGTTGGAGTTGGGCATGCGCGTTGGCACGACGTGCCCTCCGTTCGGGCAAACGTTGGCACTTGGTTGTGGTTCAGGTAGACCGCCGTGCGCTCTTGCACGGGCGGGCGCCCGCCCGGTTGTAAACGCCAGTCGAGCTAGTCTCCCTGTCATTTTGTAAAATATCATTATATAATAAAAGCATTTTTATTATATGTAATGTTGTTGTTCTTGATTATGTTTATCATGTTATTATGATGTTATTCCGCACATTATAATTTAACAAGTGAAGATTAATGAAAGTGAAGGCGTAGTTCGTAAAACACTTAACCATGGAAACGGTGAGTCGTTTAGGCGATGCCGCACCTGCTCAACTTAAGAAAAAAAGAGTTGGGAGCATGACAGGTGGTATCAGAGCAAGTTCACAGGTGGTTGAAGCTGCGGTTGAAGCCGATTCAGGGTTGAAAAGGCTTGATGATAAGCGACGAGAACGAAAATGTATGCAGGTTATGGAGAAATCATGGATGAACAGTCTGGGTTTCGTAGATTTGATGGTCCGTGGAAAGACCACTCAAGCTCTTATGGACACAGGGGCCACCCATAACTTCATGATGACACGGTTGGCTAGAGATGTCGGACTAATGATCCTTCCATCCAACATGGAGGTCAAGGTAGTGAACTCTAAGGCCAAGGTGACGGGTTTGGCACACGAAGTGCCGGTGCAGATAGGAGACTAGACGGGTCAGTTGGACTTCATGGTGATGGAGATGAACGACTTCGACGTAATATTTGGACAGGATTTCTTGAAGGGCAACAAAGCTATTGTTGTCCCCTTCTGTGATGAGGTGGTGCTAGTTGGACAAACACGAACTTGGACTTTGCCCACACATAGGCAAAGGAGGGAAGTCAATGTGCAGCATGTTTCTGCACTAAGTTTGGAGAGAGCCATGAAGGAATCAGACGTGGAGACATATGCGGTGATGTTCAAAAGAGTCGACGTTGGCGAAGTGGGGACGCCTATTTCAGCTGAGATTTCTGATGTGCTTGCCGAATATGCAGATTTGATGCCTGATGAGCTTCCAAAGAAGCTTCCACCAAGGCGTGCGGTGGACCATAGCATTGAGCTTGAACCAGGAAAGGAACCCCCAGCTAAAGCACCTTATCGTTTATCAGGGCCTGAGCTGGAGGAATTGAAACGGCAGCTAAAGGAGTTAGCTGATGCAGGTTTCATTAGACCTCTAAGCTCCCCATATGGAGCTCCAGTATTATTCCAGTGAAAGAAGGATAGCAATGAGCTAAGGATGTGCTGTGACTACCGTGCATTGAACAAGCAGACGGTGAGAAACAGGTATCCTTTGCCATTGGCTGTTGATTGCTTCGACAAGCTTGTGAAGGTCTGAGTGTTTTCCAAGCTAGACTTGAGGCATGGATACTATCAGGTGCGGATTGCTGAAGGAGAGGAGAAGAAGACCGCAATCGTAACAAGGTATGGTAGTTTTGAGTTCCTTGTTATGCCGTTTGGGTTATGCAACGCTCCTGCAACATTTTGTACCTTGATGAATGATGTCCTACGACCGTACTTGGACTCGTTCGTGGTGGTATACCTGGATGATATAGTGGTTTACAGTGATAACATGGGGATCATAAGAAGCAACTGGCGATGGTTTTCGAGCACTGAAGGGAATCAGTTGTCTTGAAAAGTCTAAGTGTGTGTTGCTCAACTGAGATACCTTTTCCTTGGGCACATAGTGACAGGGGGTACATACAGAGGAGCGAACCAGGTGAGGTATCGAAGACTGGGTTGAACCGAAGAATGTCCATGATATGAGGGTGTTCTTGGGCATGACCAACTACCAACGGAAGTTCGTAGAAGGTTACTCCAAAGTAACATCGGCACTGACAGACCTACTGAAAAAGGACAAGAAGTGGTGTTGGACGGAGAAATGTCAAAAGGAATTTGATGAGTTGAAGAGAAGGATGGTTACAGCATCGATACTGAAGTTACCAGACTTCGGGAGACCGTTCGAGGTGCACACTGATGCTTGAGATTTTGCCATAGGAGGAGTTCTTATGCAGGATGGGCATCCGGTGGCCTATGAGAGTCGGAGGTTGTAGGATAGAGAGAGGAGGTATCCGGTTCATGAGAAGGAGATGACTGCGATCATCCATTGTCTTCACATATGGAGGCACTACTTGATCGGGAAGCCTTTTGTTGTCAAGACTGACAATGTTGCAGCTAGTTATTTTGCATCACAACCGAAGCTTTCTGCGAAGCAAGCTTGTTAGTAGGACTTCTTGGCAGAGTTCGACATGTCTATTCAGTATAGACCGGGTAGACACAATGCGTTAGCAGATGCCCTTAGTAGAAAGGGATAGCTTGCACCATTGGAGGGAGAAGACCGGGAAGCAAGGAGTAGGAGTCGAATTCAGATGTCGGAAGAGATGCAAAACAAACTGAAGGAAAGTGTGGAGACCAATACTTTAGCGCAGAATATAGTGAAGCAGATAAAGGAGGGAAAGACACGCAGGTTCTTTCTACGAGACGGTTACTTGTTCTTTGGGAGCCAACTCTATGTTCCAAAGACATCTGGTCTTAGGAGGCACCTCTTGAAGGAGT
>APFE030875726.1:0-11821 GCA_000404065.3 Pinus taeda
GAGAGCAGGGGCTAGAGAGAGACACAAGGAGATAAGGAGGGAGAGAGAGAGAGAGAGAGAGAGAGGGAAGGGGGAGAGACAGTGTGAGTTGGAAGAGAAAGGGGCAGAGAGAGGAAAAGTTAGAGGAATTGAGGGAGAGATATGGAAAGAATAAGAAGGATGTAAAGAGAGAAAGGTGAAGAGAGAGAGAGATAGAGAGAGGGGAAGAGAGTGAGGGATACAAAAGAACGGGAGGGAAGAGAGAGACAGAGGGAGAGAAGGGTAAAAGAGAGAGAGAGAAGGGGAAGAGAGAGAGACAGAGGGAGAGAAGGGTAAAAGAGAGAGAGAGAAGGGGAAGAGAGAGAGAGAGAGGGAGGTGGAGATAAAGTGAGAGATAGATAGATATGGAGTGAGAGTGTGTATCTTTGGGGGTTGAGAGAAAGAGACAAAGAAGGAGAGATGACGGGAGATAAAGATGTAAATGAAATAGGGAGAGAAGGAAGAAGAGAGAGACATAGAGGGGGAGGGAGGGAGAGATAGAAACATATAGATATAATGTGTGTGTGTGTGTGCTTTCCTGTTCGGTGGGGGTAAGATAGAAAGACAAAGATGGATGGATGGAGGGAGACATAAATATAGATGGCAAGGGAAGAGAGAGGGAATAAGAGAGAGGTAAAGAGAGGGAGGGAGAGATAGAGAGATAGAAGGGAAGGGTGAGAGAGAGAGGGAGATAGGAAGGGAGATAAACACAAATATGGATGGGAGAGAAACAAGGAATAAAGAGACGCAAAGAGACAATTTATAGATATTATATAGTATTATAAAATATTTAACATTAGTAACCATACAGAGAGAGGAACTAAGGCTCCTACAAAATGTAAAAGAAGTCAAATTTAAAAAGAAAAGAATATTTTATGATTTCAATCAAATAGATGCATTTATTTCATTGTATATGTTGATTAGTGATCCTATTTGATTGATTGCACTAAATGCAATAATTCCAGTGTAGTTTTTTTTTTGTAAACATATTTGATTGATTGCACTAGATGAATTGATTTTAGTGTAGATGTTGATTTCTAATCATATTTGATTGATTGAACTAAATGCATTGATTTTAATGTAGATGTTGATTTCTAATCATATTTGATTTCTTACACTAGATGCACTGATTCCAGTGTGTATGTTGATTTCTAATCTTATTTGATTACTTGCACTAAATGCACTAATCTTGGCATAGTTGTTTATTTCTTATTTGATGTAAATACGTGTATGATGTACATTAATTTCAAGTAATTAGGTTAATAATGTACATTGATTTCAATGTAAGCGTGATAAAGTTAATGATGACACGTGCTGATTTATGTTATGTTAATTCAACCATAAGTAAAGTGCTTGATTTTTCATCTTAAATAGAATGTTGACTTACCTGAAATTATTGCTTGTTGAAACTATAAACAATTTGTAACTGACTACATTTATGTCATTCAATTTTTCAATCATTCAACATTGTTAGTCACTTTGCATTCAAACAAGGTAATAGAAAACAAATACTATTGAAACTTACTTGGGGTTTAACCCTACATAAGTCACAATGATTGGCATTGGGGAAAGCTACTTGATGAGCCTCTAAATTAGACATAAATTAAGGCCCATGCCTCTAAATTAAACATAAATTAAGGCCCATCTAACAATCCTTCAGCACATTAAAACTCTCTTTTTTGCATTAGATAATATATTTTTAGCTTTAATATGTTCACTAGGAAGGTTTATGAATAATTTCATATTTGTGCCTAATATTATTTATTTTTTTGGAATCTTATGAGAATATTGGGCAGATTATGAAGATTTGGCGGAGGAGATAATTTAGGGACTTCCTCCCTACTGTAGGAGGATCAATATTAAATAATAAATCAATAATATATTATGGAATTATGACACATATTATGGAACTCCAACGATTGAGAAAATCTAGGAATGTGTTCCCTCCCATTTAATATAGATTCCTAGTATTGGAACGAGATCCACTAACCAAGGGATTTTGGTGGGGAAAGCTTACTCCTTTGATGGGGAATGATTCCTAATAATTTTATGTAAGTACCGATTCAAATTTTCCTCTAGGAGTGGAATTTTATCAGTCTTCTTGTGGAGAGAACTCGTATTTTTGTAGCTCCATTGTATTTTCTTACAGGGATGTAATTGTATTGATGAAAATAATGAAGATTGGTGTCATGTTCAACTTGTAAATCTTGTTCTCCTCCTTAGGAATATGATTTTTCTTATGCTTTCCCATCCTAGGAGCCTTAGATCCCCTTCGTATGATTTTCTTTTCTTCTTGTCACTTCTTATTCACATGCATCTCTTGTTCTTGTTTCTTTTTATTTCAGCATTTAGTATTAATGATTTCTTGTTGTAGGATTAGGTTAAATAGCTGATGTAAGATATTTTACATGATCACAAGCATAATTTAATCCTTACAAAATATTTTTAAGGTCATAGTAATCATTGAGCTACTTGGATTAGTTTTCTTATTCCCAAATCTAGATTTCTGGAATTCTTTTGTTGCAAAGAATAGTAAATTTCAGCTATTTTTTAGAGCATTCTAACGAGCTTCAATCTAGCTGGTTCCACTTGCATTATATGAAAAACATATTCTATTTAATAACAAAATTTATCCCATTGAATTTTCACTTGATTAGGTTAGGCATTTGATAGATTTACTAGCTCACTAGTTCTCGAATTTTAGACTAGCAATTTTCTGGTATTTAATAAATATTTCCCATGTATAGATGAATTTGTGGATAGATGTAAAAAATAATGTGGGTTGTTGCAAGAGCTTCTACATTTTAGGGAGACCTCATCTCGTTTGGCTCATCCAAGCCTCATCCACCCATGTCACCAAAATCCACTAAAAGCTCAATCCAAATTCTTGTTTTATAAGCAGAAATTGCCATTTCCATTGAGCAAATCTACAAATCCTAAAGCTCTTGCTTGAGTTCTAGGTAGTTTCCACCACCTCCATGCCTTATTCTTCCATTTGCACCCTTCCCAAGCTCCATTCCACCTTCTAGACTGCTTCCTAAGCTTTTGACCTGTTCCTTTGTAATAAAATAGGGGATGATTTAGGAACTAGTACATCTTGTAGACATCCTGTAGGGAATCTTATAGCAACCCATTTTGAGCCTGAATTGAGAAAAATAACCATTGAAGTTGGGATTAGGCCTCTACTTTACCTCAAATCCATCAAAATCATTGTACCCCTCTTCCTCCACACCTGTCTCCACTACCAAAGAATAAGGAAAGATTAGCATTTGCACTTATAAAATGAAAAGAAAAAGAAAAATAGCTATTTTTATTTCTTAATTAGCACATGCATGCAAAAGTTAATACTCCCTAGATCAGATTCCATGTTCAGTTAGTTAAAATCATCACATGTGATTAATAGGGTTAAGTTAGGCTTATTTTATATTTAGTTCATGATATCTATGCAATTAGAATATGTTTCTTTCCTTGTACTTTATTTCTTGCAATAGGTTAGGATTTCCATTTCGAGCAGTTCATTTTCTGCAATTAGTTTAAGATTTGATTTCATTACATGCACTCCATTACATCATGATAGCAAAGGAAGGACACATTGTATGATGCACATATAGTGTTGATACCTCTTATGTTTGTATGAACCCCGGGTTGATAATTAAACTCATTAGCCTTGGGAGTTGCAACATTCTTGTTGCAATATCAAGGCTCATCACTATTATTAATATTGGAGAGTACTAGATACAAGGTAAGACATTTACTACAATAGTTTGAGTTAAATATTTGAATGATCTACAATTTCAACTACATTTTTCATACGACCGACACAGAAAGATGCCAAAACTAATAGGTGTGAGAATAATAATAGTAGAAGAAAATAGTTCGAGAACAATCATAATGAAGACTATTTGTAATTGACAACATTTTTATTATTCACATTTTTTTTCATTCAACAGTGTTACATTGTCACTTTGCATTCAAAGATTTTATTTCATCATTTTTCTCATTGAAGATATTAAAAATATTTATCATCTATGAAAACCAAGGTGATTGAGGAAATTTAAAATTAAAATCACTAGATTAATCTTAGACATATTTATCATATTTAAATTGATTAGAATAATTATATGTTCAAGAATTTTTGCATGATCCCGCACAACTGAAACCAATCTAGATCTATCTTAACATGGATCTATCAAGCACTAAGAGGGATCAAATCCCTCGAGGTGCAAACCTTTCCTTGGATTTTGCAGTAAAAAAATAGGTTTTCACCTCAATAGATTTAGTCTCTCTTGGTGTTTGATAGATCCGAGCTTAATATGGGTATAAGATGGTTGATATTACTACCCAATATATCAACTTTGGATAGATATAAAGTAATTAAAATAAAATTATAAATCTTATACTTACTTTCAAGTACTAGGAAGATGCATAATTATTGTAGTTTTTAAAATATTTCAATATAGGACATTATTTGCATATCCATATTAACTAATATATTTCAATATCAATTCATGTATATACTTATATAGAGAAAGTTTATATAAATAAATTTTTGTACCTCTGAGATAGTAGTAGGTCAGCTACCAATGCCAGAGCATCTAAAATAATTGTTTTGGGGTTTTTGGTTTTAGTTTTGGAGGACCAACGAATGAAGACAGATGTAGAATTGAAATACTTATTCCTTTGGGTTATATTAATATTTCAGCAAAGGGATGCTATAAAGCTTTACAGAGTGATATAGATAAAAAATAGTGGTGATGAGAAGACAACAAATAATATGATTATCACAGTTTCCATACTGTAAAATAGAACAATCATAAGCATGAAAACCTTCTGAACTACGTTCCAAAGATTCAAGGCAGTATACTTAAGCTTACACAAGATGTTGATGATTTATTGATTAGAGGGGATTAGCTAAACAGATAGTTCATTAATCCATTCTCTTAATAGATCATAACTTCAGGAGCTTATAGGAATAAATTGAGACACAATTATTCCTACCTAGATATCTCTATAAGTCATAAGCATATGAAGAAAAACATAATGACTGATAACTGGAAAAACTTACAGGATAACACAAACTGTGTAAAACCAAATTTAGAATCCTCTGCTTTGTATTAAGGTTCCAGAAAGATTGAGTACATAAAGTGTCTACAAAAGATCCCTTCAAAGGTGCAACCATGTTCAAAGTAGCATTAACAGTCAAGACTTTACAAGCAATGAATAATCAATCTTGGACTTCAAACCCATAACAACTCGAGAAGAGAGTTATTTATACAATAATGAAACTAAGGAAATATCCTAAAACTGATTAAGATATATTCTAGGAAAGGAAAGATATTCATACAAGAAGATAGGGGCAGCTGTTGAACTACTTCTTGCTATCCCTTTTATTCAGGTTGTGTTGGCTTTGTTGGTCTGATATTTTTCCCTTTAAGCAGCTTCATTTTTTTGTATCCTTTACGTTGGTGAATTTCTTCATTTGATATTTCATCTGATACTCTTTAAACTTTGTGAATATCCTTTAATCCTGTTGGTAAGCTTTACTATGATTTTCAAGGTTTTTACTACGTTTTTCAATAGTAAATCCTTTTAGATTTGTCTTCAAATTGTATGCAGGTTTTTTCTTTGTAAGCCTAGAAGAAAAGTCTTTACCTGCAAAATACAAAAAATGTTAAGAAATCACAAGTGACAGAGGAGGACATCAATAGCTTTATTGAGTTTGAAAGGATATTGAAAGGAGTCCAGAGGGTACCAGAAGGTAAAACCATGGCTTAATTGGTTGGAGAGGCTTATGGAGGGCTTACTGTGAAAACAGGCGAAACAAAGGAAAAATGGTAATTTTTGTGTTTAAACGGAGAAATGACTTTCTTCTTGAAATATGGGGCAAATGAACGGTGGTCATTTTGTCGTTATTGGGAGGTGGTTTTGGTTTTCTTCGCACTTCTTTATGAGGTGAGGGAAGTTTTGGGAGGGGTCACCCAAAATAACCTAAGCATGACACATAGCAAAGGGAGGTCAATTGAATACCACTTTTTGGGTGGGTAATGCTCATACAGAGAGCCAACCCGGAAACGCTTAGAATTGTTGGATTTGAATGCCTTATATCGGACAGTGTTGGAGAAAAAGAACAACGTGGAGGGTCCCAATGATTAATTATGGTGGAAAATGGTTTTATTAATGGGTTAACACTGAGATTAGTAGTGTTTTTTTTAAAATCATAAAAACAATTTAACGAATAAAACCTTTTCAAAACAAGGTATGGAGGATTTGAAAAAATATGAATGTGAGTGGATAAATGGCGTCAGGTTTGGGTTCCCTTCACATATTGGAGATCACATCAGCGGAGAGTTATTGCTTAGTTGGGACTTGAGATGGAGGTGATTGTGAAATGGGGATGAAAAATGAAATATATTGCATCGGGTCCATCACAATTGGAGATCGCAACGACGGAGGTTTATATGTTTAGCTAGGACTTGCGATGAGGGCGGATGCGAAATGGCAATGGATTGTGATATATATTGCATCGGGTCCGGGCCCATCATAATAGCATATCGCAATGCCGGGTGAGTGCATTCATGTTAAAATTTTTGAGATCTTCCGATGCGATGTTATATTTAATACATAGTTTTATAATAAAAACTAAAGGTTTCAGGATATTTAAATAAAGGGAATTAATATATACGGGAAAGTAAAAATTTATGCGTTTAATACTATAGGTTAGTGTTAATATGAAAATATGAGTGGAAAGGGAAAATATATGCGAAAAGGGGAAATATACTAAGTATTATGCTTTTCATGGGTTATTTCCTTTTTACATATATACATCAATACTTAGGGTAAACATATTGTTGTGGGTTTTTTGGGTAAAAGTGGATTTAACATGGGATTTTCACTTTTCCTATGCAAAAGGATTTTGACCTTAGGAAAAGGGGTTTTTTAATGGAAAATGAATGAATATGAATGTATGAAGGTGGGAAGGGGAAATTAGTGAATATAGGGATGAATGGAGATGAATAGGAAGTTAATTAATTGATCTTGTAGACCTTCATTTGCTTAGTGTAATTGCATCATGGACATAGAAACATATAGTAAAACATGATAAATGTACATTTCATCCAATCATTCATCATACTTCTGCAATATCTCTCTACTTACCCTTTGCTTACCCTATCATTTTTTATTCACTTAATTGGTGCATTTAAGCTAGCAAACCCTTTTCCTTTCTTTTTATTTTACAAAAGAAAACTATCTAATTCTAACCTTATAACATCCAAGGGCTCAGATTAAACTGATGAGCACCTTTTTATTCTCTACCTAACTATTGATCTGCCAAGATTAAACAGTTTGGTCGGATCTTTATTCTCTAACTATAACATCAAATTTAAAGCATGAAGAAATCAAGATTAAACCATTTGACTATCATGGGTTGTGGCATTTATGACAAGCTACACACAACCATTATTTTGCAGAAAAATAGTAGTGGCATTTAGACTTGCTCACTTTCAAAGTTTATTTGTGTTCTTTTCTTTCTAACCTAACATTTTCTTTTTGTCTTGATTTTTTAGGACATCTAACCTAACATTTTCTTTGATATGGACGTCATCATCATTGAGATTTTTTTCACTAACATTTTATTCAATATTGTTATGTCCATATCCTAACTTAACATTTTTTCAAATATTCTACATTTTTTTACTATTTTATTCTACCTTATCAAAGCCAAAAAATGCTACAACATTGGCTCCAACTAGGGGCTGCTTTCTCCTGTAGAATGCAAAGAACCTTTAGATCCATGTGCCTTCTCCTCGGGATATGTAGTCCTTGCTATAAATAAAATCACACTGACATCTTGAAAGATAAAAGAAAACTAAAGTATTTACAATGAAAATTATTTCAACTTCTTTGTACTAAATGTAATGTTTGAGAAACCTTCCATTTACAAGATAATTGGAATATAGTCCCTCAACATTATGTAACACAAAAGTGTTATTACCCTTCACTTCAGCAATTGCTAAAGGTCCAAACCATATATTGTCAAATTTTCCATGCTTTCCTTTCTCTTCTCTCATGGCATCCCATCTTAGAACTAGATCACCTTCCTTAAATTCTCTCTCCCTAGCTCTTCTGTTAAATAGGGTCTTCATCTTATTCTGATATTTCATCAATTTGTATTGAACTTCATCTCTGTTTTCATTAAGTTCAATAATATAATTTATTCTTCTTGAAAAATCATCATGTTCATCTATTGAATCCTATAGGAATTTTAAAATAGGGAAGGCCAAATTGGTAGGGAAGATTTCATCTTTCCCATAGACTAATTGAAATGGAGATTTTCCAGCTGATATCTTTGGAGTAATTCTATTTGCCCATACTGCATAAATAAAATGTGAATCCCATCTCTTCTTATGATCAGCTAGAGTCTTTTTTATTACCTTTACCAGACTTGTGTTTGATGACTTTGCAATTCCATTACCTTGAGGGTAGTATCGAGTTGAATGATGTAATAGAATCTGATATTTCTGGCAAAAGTCAATCATTTTAACACTAGAAAAAGCTGTCGCATTATCAGTGACAATTTGAGTTGGGCAACAAAATTTAGATAAGATATTCTTAATTAACTTAATTACTACTGAATCAGTAGCATTTCTGACTGGAATTTCTTCCACCCATTTAGTAAAGTAGTTTGTTGTAGTGAGGATCCATTTATGTTGATTACTTGAAGTGGGGTGAATCTCTCCAACAAAATATCATCACCATTGAGAAAACAGTGCTGAAACTATTGATGGAACAAGTGGAAGAGCTGCTAAGTTTTGTTTACCATCAAAAAATTGACAAGGAATACAACCTCTGACTTTTTCTCCTACTTGTAAGAACAGTGTGGGCCAATAAAATCCTCCCCTCAGAACCTTGTATGCTATTTATCTCCAAGCATAATGTCCCCCACAAAATCCTGTATGAAATTGATCAATGATTCCTTCTGTTTCTGATTCAGTTAAACATAATAACAAATATTCAGTGCATCTTTCTAGTGTAAATTTGCATTTATAATGTAGTACTTGACTGATTTTAACTTAATGGTTTTACACTGGGTTTTGGAGAATGATGTTGGACACTTAAAATGGATCAAGAAATTTACAATATCTTGATACCAGTTTGACAACAAGAATTTTTCATCAATGTGTATAGGACTGATATGCTCTCAAGGTAGAGGTTCTTATGGATTCTCCCCTTATGTAATGATAGAAGGTTCTTGTGGATTCTTCCCTTGTGCAAGGAGAGAAGGTTCTTGTGGATTCTTCCCTTGTATTTCTAAAACAGAATTGATTCCAAGTGCTTTGTAGTTGGATTCGGCTAGAAGCTTGGCTAATCCTTGACCTTTTACTAGCTTGGTAGTTTTGATAGTTAGATCAAAATCCAGAATTTGAGTGATCCATCTACCTCTTTTCTAATCAGTGTTTGGTTGGGTTAGGACAATTTTCACAACACTATTAGGGACATAAGCAGTAACAGGTGAATGTAAGACATACATCTTGAATGATTTCAGGGCTTAAATGAGGGCATAGGCTTGCTTCTCAATGATGTCATACCTAAGCTCAACATCTCTCATAACCTTGTTGAAAAAGGCTATGGGTTGCTCATGGGAATCTTCATTTTTCTATAATAGAATAGCAGCACGGGTTGTTTTAGAGGCAAAAAAAAAAATACTAAATGGCTTAGTATAATTAGGGCTAGCTAAGGTGAGAGCTTTAGAGACAACCCTTTTTATTTGTTTAAAAGCATGCCTAGATGAGGGAGTCCATTTTATTTCATGGTCCTTTCGGAGCATGTTAGTTATATCTTTTACAATATTTGGATAATTTGGAATAAACCTCCTTAGAAAATTGATCTTTCCTAGAAAAGCTTGAATCTCCTTCTTGTTTCTAGGTAAGGCCAATGTTTCAATGGAAGATACTTGTTTGGGGTCAATTACTACTCCCTCCTTTGAAATTATATGGCCCAATAGTTTTCCTTCATTGACAGCAAACAAGGACTTCTTAGGGTTCAATGATATTCCAAATTTTCTACACCTGTCAAAAACCTTCATCAAGTGCTTGAGATGTTTCTGATTAGATTTAGAAAAAATAGTTATTTCATCAAGATAAATAACCACAAATTTATTTACCTGACCCATAAGAGATATATCCATAGCTCTCTGAAATGTTGCTCCAGAACTGGTTAAGCCAAATGGCATTCTACCATACACGAATGTACCCCAAGGTGTAGTAAAGGTTGTCTTCTCTCTGTCTGCTGTATCAACATTGACATAATTGTAACCTAAAAAACCATCAAGCATAGAAAGTATTTGTGCTCCTGAAACCATTTGAGGTAACTAATCCATTTTTGGAAAATGATAATTATCTTTTAATGATGCCTTATTTAAATTTCTAAAATCCACACAGAGTCTTATTTCTCCATTTTTCTTTCTAACAGGAACTAGATTTGTGACCCAATTAGAATATCTAAGAGGGAGGATGATCTGAGCATCTAGCATTTTCTTAATCTCCCTTTCTACAATTGGTAGAAGGGTTGGATTTATCCTTCTAAGTTTTTGTCGATAAGGTTTTTCTTACGGCTTCAAAGGAATCTTATGCTATATTAATGAAGTATCTTGAGTCTTTAGATCAACATAAGTCCAAGCAAAAACATCCTTATAATTTTGTAGTAACTTAAGATATTGAGCTTTGATCTTATGGTCTAGAGATAATTTGATGGTTTTGATATCTTCATCAGTTCCAATGTTAATCTCTTCTATGTCATTTTCTGAAGAAATTGACTGAGGATTGTGGAGGACATCATTTTGATCAAACAATTTTTCTAAAGGAATGAGTCCTTCTGGAATGAAATTATTAGATAATTGAATAATGTCATGATTAGAAATTTGGGTTTTAAAATCTGAAGTATCATTTCCATCTGCATTTTCATTTGTTTCAGTTTTATCTTCATCAATTTGTAGAAATGAAAAATCATCTATTACCTACAGAAATGATTTCAAATGTTCATCATGTTCAAATATTTGCCAATGCTTCAAATTATCTGGGATAGATGGCCTATATTTGACTTGTATCTGATAGAGTACATTGGTATGATCAAGAATTTTAAAAGAATCTAGCAAAGACAGCTAAGGCATCTGCATGAATATTCTAATCTCTAGGAATATGAGTCAAATTAAAAGCATCAAAAAAGTTCTCAATTGAATCCCATACTTCATTTCGGTAGGACCTAAGTCTAGGGTGCTTTGTCTGGAAAGCATTTCTTACTTGCTTACCAATAAGTTTTGAATCAGTAAAAACACTTAAGTTTTGAACTTTTAAGCTTTTGGCTAATTGCAATCTTAAAAGGAAAGCTTCATATTCAGCCACATTATTTGTAACTTCGAAGTCTAATTTACATGATTGAGTTATATTTTCTTTTTCAAGTGAAATTAATACTACTCCAACTCCTTCTCCATCTTTCATACAAGATCCAACAAAGAACAGTTTCCAAATATCAGTTTGGTTTGGTTCATAACTTTCAACTACCTCTTCAATTTTGACTTGAGTTTTATGTTGGTTTGAAGTGAGTTGAAAACAACCAAAGTCTTGATCTATTGCATAAATTGGATGGTTTCTTGGTTGATCAATCTTACAAACAATATGTACAAATCTTATCTCTCTATATAATCTTAATTGCTCTGCTCCATACACAGGAATAGTAGCATATGACATATCCATCTGTAAAGTTCCCCCTAATTTGGCACAACAAGACCTAGAAAGGAGCATTCCAA
>APFE030875727.1:0-13639 GCA_000404065.3 Pinus taeda
AGTTTCATCTTTAAAAAGTTACTTGCGGTCACTTCTAGAGCCTTCTAGAAGAGTTCTTGACGTGTATTGAGCGCCTCCAGATGGTTCATGCACCCCTATGATAGAGGAGCTTATCCCATCAAGAGAGGAACTACCCCATCCAAAAGAGGGAGTATCCCATTGATGTTGGACCTGAATAACTTCCTCTAGAACACTATAAATACAGGCATTGGCCCAGAGGAGGGGAGGTTGAAAGCTGAACATTCCAAAGGGTAGATGCTGCTGGAATTAGGACTCCATTGTAAGCTTGTGAGGAGAGATTAACATCCTTTCTTGTTTCATTTGGAAGTGGGTGAGCTTGTCAAAGTAGAGGAAAACTCTTGCTGGACCCTGGGAGGAACTTGCAAAACACCAAGGCTCAGGTTGTAATGGTTTCTTTTTTGTTTCCCTAATACAAATAAGTCCATTCTTCTCAATGATTGGTTGTTAATGAATTGTTTCATATACTCCTTGGTCTATATGTTGAATATGCTTTGTTTTATGGAATATTCAGGTGTTATGTAATCGTTTGATTGTTAGTGTATGCAGGTTTCAAGTGAAGGAGGAGCTCATCTGGATCGACGAGGCTAGACTGCTACAACAAGCGTTGGACTTGAGGTAGGATCGAAAAACACTTGGTTTCTCATAGAATAATGTATGTTTAGAGAAGGATTGCTCTTAATTGTCTTGTTTGTCACTAGAGAGTCTTAGACTCCTAGGGAGGTTAGTTTTGTCAGCAAAAATAACTCTTTCCGCATGACAATGTAAAACTCAGAGAAAATATGTAGGCAGAATTTTCACTTCCACTACACAAGCAGACCTTTCCTTTGATTTTCCAATCTGATGCCATTCAATTCACCACCTTGCACAAACATGCCATGCATAGAGTAGTTGTTTTGAGCCTTCCTCGTTTTGAGCTTGAAATTTGCTGAAAATTCCAGGTTTTCCCACTCTAGAAAGTTGTGCAGTCTTTCCTGTAGAAACCTTCTTGTAGAAGGCTCTCATTTCCTGTCGAACAAAATTGTGCTTCTTGTAGAATGCCGATAGGCGGGAGGTCTAAAAAAAAGGCAGAAATCTTGCAGAGGAACATTGGTTAGCTACTCTCGAAGTGGTGTACGCGTACTCCAGTTGGGGACATCGTGAAGGCATAGTGAACAAAGAGTGGTGAATGCGTTAACTGAACTGTCTTTTAACTGCTGGCGTGATTTGTGGTGAGGAGATGAGGTGGTAGAAATGTGTGTTGGCCCCATGTAGACTACAGTGCTATCATGAGACTTCATGTTTTCTACCTGTTAATCACTTGACATCATGTGCGCTAGAGTTCAGAACATTTGACACTACCTGTTTTTTTAAATTTCTCATGAGTTGACTAGACACGTGCACTGGGTGATCTCCGGATGAGTGCAATCAAACTAGCTGAGGGTGTCGGGTTAATTGGCTAGCTTTGTGGCTTAATCCAACCATTTGATTTGTTCATGCACTTTCGAATCATACAGATGCGAATAGAATAATTGGTTTAGACACTTACGTATAAGTCGACGTGCTACTTGGTTCTTTTTGTTGATGCATGCTCATATTCCACTACTGCATGCCTGGATCTCTTATGCTATAAGATTTTGTTGTTTGATTTGTGGCTATTTTTTTTGTTCAGGTATCCTCTAGCTGGATCTAAGTTGCAGAAGTCTGTTTCATCCTTCATATTTTCACCCTCATGTTGTTGATGCTGGATTTTTGCAGGACAGTGACTTGTTTTCTCCATAGCTCCGAAACGATAGATCAGATTGACTTGAAACTTTATGAGCATGTTTCTATCATTCAATGGATGCACGGACTTCAAGAAAAACTGAAAATTACTGAAGGTGACAGAGTTCAATTTCTCGGAAACCATGCATTGGAATTGGATAAAACTACTTGGGAAAGTTACTATCACCTATATGCATCTCCCCATGAAACATGTTTTGAAATAGATGTACGGATATGGAGAAAATGCAAAAATGGCTGAAGGTGATGGAGGCTGATTTCTTGGAAAACGTGCACTGGAATTGGCTAAAATTTCTCGGAAATGTTGCCATCATCCCTATACAACTCCCCATAAAACATTTTTCTAAATGGATGCATGTTTTTCAAGTTAGGGAAAAAACAAATTTCTGCTCCATGTATTTTTGTTTCAAAGCATTCTGCAGTTTTTTGCACAGTAAGAAAAAATGAGCTTGGGCTATGATGCAGGCATGGAAATGATGGAAGAGGGGTTTGAAGATTGTAGGAGGATTTAAGAACTCTTTATGAAGCTACCATGTTCGCCAAACTATTTTTTAAAATCCATTTCTAGCTTTCTGTAATTTCTACAGGAACTTCCTGTAGAAAACACAGTTTTCATAAAAGAAGCACAATGAGGTGGAAAAAATGATGGAGAAGGGTGATGGATGGAATCATGGATGTTTACAAGCCTCATAGATAGATTCTAAACCTTCGGGTCCTCTTCTAAGATCGATTTTGGCTTTTTTGCATTCTGCCTATAGAAGACACAAAACTTCATGTAGAAGGTGAAATCTCAGTTTGAATGGGACAAAATCTTGGGAAAGGGTAGTGGTCATGGAGGAATGGATTGTGAGGGATGTTTGCAGCTTGGTGCTGACCTCCGTCTTTGTTTTGTTTGATCCTCCTAACCTGCAATGTCTTTCTTGTAGCCTACAATTATTCAACATAAATAAGGTTTATTTTTCTTTTTCTCTTTTCTTCTTTCTTTTTCTCTTTTCTTTTTTCTTTTTCTCTTTTTTTTTTTTTGAAAACAACTAGGGCACCTCATGGAGGTTTTAGCCCTAATTGCCTGCCCTAGGCACCTCCAAGGGAGGTTTTCACCTAGGGATCTTATTCTTTTTTATTTTCTCTTCTTGCTAGCCTATTGAATGCCTCATAGAGGTTTTCAATCAATGAGCCAATTTGAGGTGCCTCCTAGGAGGTTTTCACCTTAGATTTTTATTTTCCTCTTATTTTTATTTTTTATTCTTTTCTTTTTTCTTTTTTTCTACCCTACCCTACTTGAAAAACAAAATAATTTTCAAGCATCAGAATACTTCCAATGGAGCCATTTGCACACCGAGATTAGAGACAAAATGATGTAGAGGATTGAAATGCATGCTTTGACAGGTATCCAGATTTCAGAGACCAAATGATTTGACTTTGAAGGGATCAAACATAGCTGAGGAAGAGAGTATTGCTACAACTTAGTGACCATCTAGAACCATATCTCAATATAGCTCTGATATCCTTGGTCCTTTTCCTAATCTGGATCATTCTCCATATCTTCTTCTATCATTACCTTCACATCTTCCTCTTTTTGCTAATTTTTTTCTTGAATACATGGAGGATTTGATGGTAACCATAAGAGAGCACTCTCAATCTTTGATTCTGATGTCTTCTCTTCATCAAGTGCAGCCCATGGTTCTTTGATATCCTGTTTTGAATCTTCTTTTGCTGGATGTGGTCCTTCAATGTTGTCAATATAATCTCTTTTTTGCAATACTCTTCTTGAGCTATGGTGAATATCATTGAGCTCAGGAGGAGTTGTTTGGACATGTTGTGCCTTAGCATTGTAATTGGGTTGAGCTACTCCAATGTGTGGGTTTGGAAATGGTGGTACAGGTAGTTGAGTGGGGGTGTATATTTGAGATGGATGTCGATGGGTTTGTACTTGGGCAGGTGGTTTCCCACTATATAATTGATGAGCCTACCTGTTATATGGGTTCGAGTTCAGTTGAGAAGGCATCTGGGGCTGTCCTGGTGGAGTAGGAGGCGATGGTTGTGGTTGAGCAGGTAGTGGAGGAGAATGAGCGGGAGGAGTGTTGTACTGGGGCCACCACCCTTGATGAGGTCCATTTCACTGAGGTTGTGGTTGAACGTAGGGGTGAAATGAATGAGCAACTGGTTGGGCATAATATGGAGATGTGAAGGACCGAGGAGGAGGTGTGGACTAGGAAGGATGAGCAAGGGGACCCCAAGAAGGCATGGAATTGGCTTGATAGGGGTTATAATAGGTCTGGGATGTGCCTTGCATTCCCTGCTAGTAAGGTATGGGTACATGTGGCCTCCTTTGGTTCATATAATAGAGTGGTTCAATGGCTCCTTTGGCCCTCTGATATGCAGCTTTGATTCTAGGTAAAGAAGGGCACTGATTCGTAGGATGGTCTTCTTCACAAACAAAACACACTTCTATGGAGTGCAATGGACATTCGTTCCTAGGATGCTTTCTAGTGTACCTGGGACAAAAGATGGCCAAAGACCTCTCTGCTTCCTCGTGCTTCCTTTGGATCCAGAAGGTATCTAGTTGCATTGCAAGAAACAGCCTCACCTCGCTCTTGAAATCTTCCATCTGATTTGCAAATTCATTTTTGGATAAGGTACTGCTCCCAACATTTATGTGTGTAGCCATTTGCTCCAGAGGAATGTTTTCTTTTTCTTCTCCCCTAGAGGTTCTTCAAAATATGTCTTGCTGTCCACCTAGGGGTTCTTAGTCATAGCCATCGAAGAAGAGAGAAGTTTGGCTGTGTGAAGTAGTGGGGTTGTTGTTCAAACATTTTTTGACTTATCTCTACTCCTACAAGGCATAGAAGGAAACCTTTCTGGTTGATTTTTGTCTTTTTTCTGCTTGTACCTACAAAACTGAAATAGATTGAACTGCAACTAACTAAAATCTATCCTGCTGAAATGAAAATCCAGAATTCAAATGAAAGAAGGAAAGGACTAATCTATTTTGCTGAAATGAAATTGCAGGAATGAAATGCTAGGCTACACTTGCAGAATTGAAATTGCGGAATTGAAATGCTAATCTACACTTGTAGAATTGAAATTGCGGAATTGAAATGCTAATATATGAAAGTGGGAAATATCTAATCTACGCTTGCGGAAATGAAACGAAAGCAGGAAATGTCTAATCTACTTTTGTGGAAATGAAATTGCAGAATGAAAATGAAACAACTACTCTACTCTTGCTGAAATAAACTACTTAGCAGAAGGTTGTAGTAGAAAATAGAAGAAAAGCAGCAATCACAAATACTCTGACACTTACCCAGCAACGACGCTAAAAGAATGGTGGGCCCCAGTATTGCAGCAATCATGCTGCAACTCCTGGGATTCCCTTCTTTACTTTTATCAACCCGGTAGTTCGTAACAAACTTGGAAGCAATGGTGTTATATGCATAAGTACTAGCTCTTGTCACGGCTGTCACTTGATCAGTTGGCACAAGTCTGCTAGGAGCTTAAGCCAATTTCTATGAGCTCTAAGAAGAAGTTTTTAACTATGATGGATGAAGACTAACTCAAAAGAGGCTAGTCTACTTGCAGAAAGAAGTTGAAAGTTGAAAGGAAATGTAAACCCTGGCAAACCCTAGTCTTACCGACTAACCCTACTGGTGCAAGAAAATGGATGAAAGAGGTGGAAATGGATGCCATTGACTTTTAGAAAGGTAAAATGCATGTGACTAAGCTAATTCTACAATGAAATCTGAAAAAAAACATCTTTTTTCATTTTTGAGTAATTTTACAGAATTATTATGCATGTGTTTTAACTATTTTTTACTGTACAGAGGTTGTTGATGAAAGGAAATGGAGTAGGATCTTGCGGAAGGTTGGGAAGGTTAGAAGAGGGCCCAAGGGGTCCCTAGTGCCCTTCCAGAGAGTTTCACAGTGTTCGAATCTCAAGAAACCGCTTTCATGAGCTTCTACAGGAAGTCTGCACGGGTTCTACACAATGTACTGTAACTTCTACAGGATGTTTCTACAGGATGTTCCAAAAGGGAATTTTGAAGGGTTGATGGAGGGAAAATGGTGGGAAAGTGGAAATGAAGGATAGGTGAGGATGTCAAGGGGTCTAGGACCTGGTAAATGAGGCTAAGGAATGATGAAGGTGATTGGATTTGTTCGAGGATGGAGGGAGCAATGATGCAGAAGAATGTAGAAATTAGGGCAAAGGGAGGAAATGTGGCGAATTAAGGGAAGGAGTCTGGGTTAAGGTGTTGGCGCAGGTGGTATGATGGAAGAAAGATAGGAAGGGAGGTATTACAGATGCTCTGCACACTATTTATCAAAATTGATCGAAGAAACTAGAAACATCAGAGATCTAGCTATTTTGACCTACTTTGACCTACAAACCAAAAATATGATGAACAAAAGTTTATTGGCAGAAAATCATGCAAGATAACTATGGAAACTAAGCAATAATAGATCCTAAACATGCAAGTACAACTGGTATCAACTTTCCTAACTAAAAATCTAACACTAGCAATTGCATGAAGAGGCAAAAACAATGTTTCTGTGGTAGAAAGTATGCCTTGGTCTCAGCTCATGGTCCCAAGGAGGGAGAGGTGAGATCAAGGGTTGTTTGATGGCCTTTTTTGAAGATAATTTATGTACTCAAAATATCAAATAAACCTAAAGCAGGAAAAGCTATTTTACTCATCAAAAAGAACCTAAGTAACAAAACAAGATTTTAACCTAAATAACAGTTTTTATTCTAAGAATGCAGTAAGGACACATAAAAGTACACAAATGAGGTATTGGGCACTTAGGCCGGGCCCAAACCCAAGAGCTACAACCTCCTAAGGAGGATTAGAGCTAGTGCAAGGCTAGATTCATCTTTATTGATCAAAAGAGTAGTTACATCCCAAAATTTGTCTACAAGAAAAAGCTTGAAAATGTGTTGAAATGCAGAGCTAACCCACTGACTAAAATCTAACTAACATCTGACCAACTCCTACCCAAAAAAAAACTAACAACTCACTACAAACTGACTAACTCCAATGAGTTCCTAAGCCTTCTTATTTATTCAAATTCAGGACCCCAACAGTCCTCCTAAACTTTAGAGACTTAGGTGCCAAAACTTGCAGTTAACAACAGTCCCACTTGACTTGCTTGGCTGCCCCTTGTGCTTTGAGTTTTTGATGGAGAATTGGAGGTAAGGGCTCATGAATGAAGGGGACACCTTCCTACAAATCCTCTCCCTTGCTCCTCCACGAATTTGGCTGCCAAGTGCTCATTTAAACATTCGATTTTGTCTCAAAATTGACCAAAAATCTGCATAAAGCACACATTAGACTTGTTGGCATAATGACTAACCTAGTTCACTCTATTAGCATAAATATAATAAAAAACATGCAATAAAATAATGAGAATGGTGGATTAAATTTAATTAGGAGGCTAAATGAGCCCATATAATTACCCATTTTTGGGGCTCATCAATACCTTTGGTCAATCCCTCGAGGTTTTGTGCAATTTCCTCCTCATTATCGACTCCTTCTTGATAAGGAGTGATATCAAACTGTTGAGAAATGCGCCTGGAAATCGGGCACATCCCAACAGGTTGCTTTGGTCACACATCTACATTTAAAAAATTGAAATGTCATGAATACATGTATCTCAAAATCAATAAAAAATTAAAAATTAAAATGGTTTTTTCTTACTTCTGTCATCATAATCTTGTCCCTCTGGGAGCAGCATATCTAGATCACCGTGGAAGTTGGTACTGCCATAAGGCCAATCCTCCACTAAAATCATCTGACATCTCAGCCATGAAATTAAGGTGGGCTTATATGACATATGTTGGCCCTTGGTGATTCTAGGCATCAGTTCACTTCAACAGACCATTAATGGGTCTCGTGGCAACAGAGGATTCACCTGAGAAAGCTGGTAATGAAATAGTGGGATCCTCTCCAAAAAGGTCTCTAGAAAGGAACCATATTCGAACTGCTTCAAGTTTCCTGCCTTGGATTTGGATAACTGGCACTTCATGTTTACCTTCATGACTTCTACCTAGTTGAAAATAGTTGGCGTTGTATAGTCTATACCGTACTGAAACTTGGACTTGTTGGACTCATGTTGTGCCTGAGCCCAAACCTCTCTGTTTATGGTCAAAAGTATCACTTTCAGCATAAGATCACAAGTAGCCATGATCTCTATCCTACCACTCTTTGATTTCAGTTCTTCCGGGTGGTGTTTCGCGAGCAACATGTTCACATTTGCTCCAATAGGCCTGGACCCATACAGATTGATTGGTTCCCCTCTTTGTGATAGTCCAGTAATGAAATAGATGTTAGAAGTTTCCAATTCTAGTTCTTGGTTTTGGATCACAAAAACTTCCTGATTAACATCCCAAAGACTGATCAGGTACTGCAGCAACTCAGGATGAGCCCGAAGACTTGCTGTGAGGAAGAATTTTAGGAGCCCATAGTTCCTCAAGGCATTTCAATAGTTTTGATCTACCAATGCCTATGTATCAATTGCCTCATGCTCACATTCCTTCCAATCAACCATTTTTCGTTATGTTTTCCCTGTGAAAACCATAGAATCAAATCAACATTCATCCTTGGCTAAAGAAATTTGGGTTCCAACTAGAGAAACTGGGAAAAAAATAAAAATTTTGTGTTCACGGTGCTGATGCAACTATTTTAAAAACAATAGTGTCGATGGTGTGATTGACTGAGTTAATAACCCTTGATCAGCGCAATTCCGTGCCCAGAAATCACGCCGACTGAGGGAATTTTTTTTTTTGCTAATTTCTCCTCCATAAATCCAAAAAATGGTTAAAAATAACAAAACAAGCATAAAAATTAAGCTCAGGGTCACATCTCTTACCTGCAACTGACGGATAGTCGAATGGCCTCCTAGATCTACCGCAATCTACTCCTGAAAATCTAGGGCACAAATGGGTGAAAATTTTCTCCACATAAGGTAAAAAGGTAAAATGGTAAAAATTATTTACTTTTTCCCTCTTTTATTCATTTTTCATGAAATATTAGGGTTTTAAAGACATTTCTAATCTATTTTTACCTCAAGAATTGGAAAATATGTTTACCTTTTGTGTAAGGACAAGTGATAGATTGTTGATGATGTTACTGGAGTCTCGTTTAAGCTCCTTTCTCGACTCGTGAAACTCAAAGAAAAGATCGCCGAGTATTTTTCCCTTTTAAACTCATTAACGAGAATAAAAATGTGGGGTCCACTTTCAAGCTCTTCTCCATCTCTTTAAACACAAAAAGGTTTACGAGCTCTTGTCATTTTGAACTCTTTAAAGGATGCAAAACTTCATCTACCCAGTATACTTTTACCCTTTTTTGGGTTGGGATAAAATATTTACGAAAAAGGTACTCCTTGACTGAAATGGTTAAGCGGTTCTCTTGAGTATTGTTTTCTACCTTTTTATGCTCGAGAGATAGAAATGTATGAAAAGGGACCATGTGGAGTTTTCTTTTTCATGTTTTTCTCAAACTCTCTAAACATGAAAAATATACCGAGTTACACCTTTTTTGGACTCGTTAAAAAATTAAAAGACATCGGATTCACCGCCATGATGAACATGAGCTTCTCCTTCCTAGGGTTCAATAATATTACTAGGTGGGATTCATCCGAAGGATAGACTTATAGTGCAAGCACATGCTATCCCCTTCAAGCTTGTGATTAAAAATAATTAGGGCACCTGCCAGAAATTGTGGGGGGAAATGGGAAATTCTATCAGTTATGTCAGCATCTCACTCTTGAACATGAAACTTTTTTCCTCGTGTTGAGTTGGGATATCCTCATTTCATTGTTGACCTTCCTGGGTTGGACCACTCATTATTTCCTTCCATTTGATCTCTTCCATGTCATCATGACCTCTGATCCTATGGATCAAAAATCTGTCAAAATCTAGAGTCATGTCCCTGATATGTTAAAGGGTTGTCCTTCTACAGTTACACTTATTTTTTATTCTCTATATCATCTGAAATCTTTGCATCCCTTTGTCTTGTGTTGATGATGTGGGATACATCATCATACTCCTTTGACATGATCACTTACTATCGACTTCAACTCATTATCCAGGAAGTTGGCTGAGAGACTCCCTTCTAGTACCTTAGAGTTTGCATGTCATAATGGCAAGTTCTTTGCACTCTATGACAAGTTCACATAATTGGATTTCGATCGGGTCATTTCACAGGTGTTCGACTTCAATTCCTTTATTCACATTCTCAGGATTGTGTTATTAGTACCTTGAGAGCCATTGTCATTATTGGAGGTTCCTCTTGCACTTGTTAATGGTTCACATCATTGACCGGTGATCAAGTGACTTTCTAAAATGTTCGTCTTCAATACATTTATTCACATGTTAGAATTTTTACCTTGATTGGGTCATGTTGGAGAGCAAGACCCAGGGCTCAGATTAAAAAAGTCTAGGTTGCAAGGTGATGTGACATGATCATGCTGATATACACATCTCTTTCAGATGGATGGCTGTGACGATACCATGAGTTGTCATATGTGATCATTCTCATTATTGGATGACTACAACCATACCTTGGTTTTGATATTATCCTCCTTTCTAGATGGTTGCACCCATGCTTGGATCCATTTACATGGTCATTCTCTATATAGTTACATCCATACCATGATTCATGAATCATTTGTCAGATTTTTGAGTGATGTATATGTATATATGCTTTCTTGTAGGTTTTCCAACGATGGACTTCGGTTCCCTACATCTACTTGTAAAGAATTTCACCCCTCACTCTAGTTCGTCATTCATGCTTTAGGGGGCATCTGTTACACAACATTTTGTCACTGTCCCTATCTCCCTATTCCATGTTCTTGAAGGACCAATACAATGAACCTACATTCTTTCGCATCATGAAAAAACTCCCATTATGTCCCTCTTCATGAGCAGAAAAATTCCCTTTTGCATCATTTCACAATAATCTTCCTTTTACCCCAGTTTACAAGACTGGCACTAATGAAAATTCTCTCCTCACACTGATTTGCAGAGATTAAAACTGGTACTAGTTCCATAGAATGCAACTGATCCTTTTTTCAGTCGCGCCGATCCTGTTTTAAGTTTTTTAAATATGGAGTCGAAGCTTCAAGGTCTAGAAGCTTTGTAACAGAAGTCTGATAAATGGTTGGGTTGGATGGAGCTAAGGAAGTCATTTTGGGATCCTTCCCCTTATTAAGATGGAACAAACCCAAGAGATAAGGCCTTTCCCATGATAAGAGGAACCATCTCCCCTCCATCCAAGCTATATAAACATCTCCCTTTCCAAGCTAAACTAGTTTTAGCCTTAGTATTTTTGGAGCTTGAATAACCAGTAACATATCATAGCTTATAGCCTTCTAGTTTATGTTAGTGGAGGGATAATAGTGCATTTGGTTTGGTTTGGAACTAAAGGGAAGAAGCCTTAAAACTTCCATTTTTTGGGATATCCATGAGATGCTAGCAGAGGTTTGGGAACCCGGATATGTCAAAGGAGACTAACAACTTCAAGTCATTAGTTGTAATCTCTTTCTGAACTTATATGAATACAACTATTGATTAATTTCCTACATTAAGTGTTATCTTACATTTGATGGCTTAATATTCCTTGACATTTTAAGTAGGCTGAATGCAATTTGTATGTTATCACATTTGTTATTGTTGTTGTTTGCTTATTTTAGGTATTCGAAGGAAGGAAACAAAAGATAGTTGGAGTAAGGAAGCAGGATCATCACTAAGTGGAATAACATTCTAAGAGGTAGGCCCTCTTATTTGATTCTAGCCTAAGGAAGTTTTCTATATATTTTTTTGTTTTTGGCTAGAGCCACTCTCTTGGGCTAGAGGAATTGTCTTTGTCTGCATCGAGAATTTACCTGCACCATAGAGCTGAGAAAAGATAGTTGGGGAAATAGGAGGTCGAGCACACAGAGAGGATCTTTACACTGTAGTGGCCCGTTGGCCACATACAGTACTTCTTTTTACGTGTAGTCATATTTCCAAATATAGAAAGAGAGCAAAGAAGCCTCACCTTCCAGCTGGGTTTTATCTCGAAAGGGTTTCCTAGAGAGCATATCTTGTGTCTTATGTGTGTGTGATTTTTTTTAATTCATTCTCTACTTTTATTTGTAACTTATATTCACAGGCATGCACTAAATACACTACAATCTACATATCTAAAAATTAAATAAAACTGTAATAGTGTAGAATCTCATATTTTAATATAATATTATCATATCTATTGTGATGAACTGTTTAGTGCAATATCCATGGAAGTTTACAAATCACGTTCTTCACAGGAACCCCAATCTACTTCACTTGTCTCATAGTTATGTGTCTCAATAATGCCTTTCCTTTGTGAAATATTACATCATGGGCCACGGTTTTCCAAAACATCAATGGAGACAAGATTCTTCCTTAGACCTGGAACAAACATCACATCCTTGAGCCTGAGTGGGGAGCTTGAATCCCTATGAAAGGTGGTTGTACTAATATCGATCATATTGTGCCTTCTATCATCTCCCATCTCAATGTGCATCAAGAGATCCTTCTCCTCCAAGTCACTAAAAGAATATCTGATCCCCATCAAATGGAATGAGGCACTATTGTAAAAGTACCACATGCTTCCCATCACTATGTCGACCATGCATGCAATGAGAGTAAAATCAAGCTCGAACCGTGAATTCAAAGCTTCACCTTATACCCCTCTGAGATCTTCTTGTTTTTCTTCTTGTGTGGACACTTAGTGGTATAGTGCCCAAATTCATGACAGTGAAAGCAATTGATTCTGGACATGTCTTTCTTCTTGCTCCCATGACTAGATTCTACTTTGGATTTGGATTTCTTCCCTTCAATTTCTTTAACTTAATATCCAAGGAACAATTAGCTTCATGCTCACCGTTGGATGAAGTCCCATGTCTGGTATTATGCCTTATTTCGTCTTGCACCAGGTCGAACCATTAGAACTCCCAACTTGGTAGTTTCTCCCTACTATTTATCGAATCTTGATAGTTATGCCAACTATTGGGAAAGCCCAAAAGGGCTAGAGCTACCAAGTATTCTCCAGAGAAGTTAACATCAACCCCGCCAAGTTCATCCTCAAACTATGTAGACTTGCTTAGATACTACATAATTGTGTCATTCTTTTGCATCTTTAGACATCGAAGGTTGTCCTTGAGTGCCAGCTTCCTATGGTCACTATTATTCTTAAACAATTATGTCAGTATTTTCCACATCTTTAGTGGAGTCTCTTTTCCATGGAGGTTCGAGAAAATACAATTCCGTACTCCCTCTAATATGATTCTCCTATCTTTGGCCACATATTTCTTCCACTGAGCAAGATTCTGGGCATCATATACTTGGGGTTTTTCTACATCTATCTTGATGTACTCTAACAACCCATTGTCATCCAATACTACCGCCATATCGCCCTTCTATGCAATTGTTTCTGGGGTGCCTCCTAGGGCATACTCAAGTCTAAGTCCATTGAAATCCATCTTCTCATTCTTGAAGAAAACTTGTAGCAATGATCTTCAAACTTGAACGTCCTGCAATGACAGCTCAAAATCTATATTCTACAATGATTCTAGCTCTGATAGCATGTAGAAATTAATGTGTAGATTTAATAATGGTCATGAAATTTACTAAATTATAAGACAAGAAGCTAATATACTGATTTGCAAAAGTTAATTCACCATATATAACAAAAATCATATAGATGCAAAAGATCACACCACACATGCATAAATATTTATCTAGGGGAAAGCAACTGCTCAAAACCCCCTACTATCTATATTGCATTAAAATACATAGGATTTCTCAAGCTTGAGCATTCCCTGCAAGTTTATAGTCTAT